>JAPYZH010000567.1:0-42037 GCA_030523085.1 Meteorus colon | reverse complement strand
GGGGCGAGGGGGGGGGGGGTGGGGGGGGGGGGGTGGCGGGTGGTGGTGTACAGTTACGCGGTTATATTTTATTCGTCATGGATAAAACTAAGAGACGTAGGAAGACAGTACCTTCGGTGAGTGAATAAACGTTGTTCTGAATTGTGATTCTCTTACTTTCAGTTTGGTCAGAGATACGTGAGCTCATACACAATTCTGAATTAATCGTAGAAAACGTAAGGGGTGCGAGTCGTAGTAGGAATGAAGTTCAAGCAAACATTATGAGAGAGAAAGCGGTAGAGAGATAGTGTATGTTGTGTGCAAGAGAGTAAGAGCGTAAAGAAAATAAGATAATATAAACCGCGGTGGGTTCGGGCAGGTTCGGGACATACGGTGTGTGTGTGTGTGTGTGTTAGTGCGCAGCCGAAACGAATCATTCAGATGTCTTATGAATTGGAATAAAAATGGGAAATATGCAAAGTGACACACCGAGCAGAAAAAAACAGCTCGCGACGTTCTACTGGAAATGAACATGAAAATATTGCACTCAGTGCCTATTTAACAAACATAATTGGACGTTTTGGTTATTTTTTCCGCCATTATCGTTTCACTTTCTGTTCGTCATTATTGTTGTTATGAGTATTTGCATCAACATTCATCAATGGTGACACGGTGACATACCACGATTTTGTTACCGTGTCACTGCGTTATGGTCCAATATGCAGGTTGTAAAATCATGGATTGCGAGTATTCACGAGAGGATTGACGCCGCTGCACCACAATTGGGACCTATCATTTTGCATAGCTATTGCCATTTCTCTCTCTGTATTTGCACATTCACGTATGTTCCCCCATTTTCTGTGTGAATATACGTGAAAATTAAGCCAATTGATATTGTTTGAATTGAAATAGGAATTTCGTTGATATTCAGAGATTGTTTATAAGTTTAGATTGAGTTGGTGGAATGTTATATTGACGGGCAATGAAAAAATTGGTGGAGCTAACAACACTTGTCTGGAGCGCACTGGCGGATTTGGTATTTCATCATCTTTATAATGTGTCAAGGCACGCAATTTACTAATGAACAAGCAAGTGTAAATGAGTAAAAAAAGTATATACAAATCAGAATAATTTTGATTACGGAGTGCAAACGGAAGCAACAGCTTGTAAGTTGATTATGTCGGATCTATCCAGACAACGCGAGCGCGCGCACAAACGGGTGCAATAAAATAGTCAAACACACTCACGCGCGCGCCACGATCGTTCGCGATTAGTGAGTACGAGACAGGAAGAACAAGTTGAATCTATTGCAATGCAACTTCATTATTGTAACACTTACTTTCATCGCTGCGTTTCATTTATACTGGTACAATCATGAACATTTTTCAATGTAAAATTAATGGCCTTGTAACAGTGACAATGAATGTTAATAAACAGAATTCTATAGCATATGTGTCTTCATACATACGTACATGTATTCGTACGTTGCTGTCGTCCATTAACCCCAAGATATCATTGAGAGAATGTGTCGTTGTTATTACACGATTGAATATTAAGTTTATACTGAGTGCTCCAATAAGCTATACAGTCAGTAGTTAGCACGATGAATTGATGCAATGTTTTCAAAATCTCGTTAAATTATTAATTTCAATGCAAAGTGTAGAGAAATAAAATTGTTTACTATACTTAATGTGTTTAACTGAACATTGGTATACTCTCAATTTTTGTGTGATCACTCATGCGATGACTTATCATGAATAATCTTAATATCTCCAATTACAGATTAACCTCGATACTTTTTGCATTATTGAAAATGGTGTCCACACGACAATCAAGTAATATGGGCAGCAGTTCAACTCGAGTAAATGATCCCACTGATACAAGTCCGTCATCACGACGAAATCATGCTCAGGCACAATCGTTGAATGCACAGTGTACACCAGGAACAACATCAGTCCGGCAGTTGAATCTAATGGATCTTCCACCAGAAATATTCGAAAAAATAGCCAGTTATCTCAATTATGACACGATCGCGCATCTTCGTCTGGTTTGTTTTGAACAGTCATATGTAGTCCAACATTTTTTCATATTGTAATTTAACTCTACCTCATTATCCTAGACAATTATACGTTTTTATCCACCGTCAGGTTTGTCGTCGGATGAATTCCTCATGTGGCTCAATTCTAAACTGGACGTTTCAACGTCTGCAATCACAAATGCTCAGTAGATTCCAGGCGATAAAGGCCCAAATGCCAAGGCGTGAATCAGCGAGACGAAATCATCCATTGGCATGTGAATCAGATATTGTCGAAACTTTACATATGCGGCTTACTTTATTACAAATGAGTTTTGGCAAGCACATTGAACGGAAACACTGTTGTTTTTTCCCCGGCGAAGTAAGGTTCCTTCAATTCTTTATTATTATTATTATTATTATTTGATATGATTTTGTTGTTATTGTTGACTTTGTTGTTGTTTTTGGTGATAATGCTACTACACCATCATTATTCGCTTTTTGTTTCCATCATTCGTGAAGATACTTGATGAGGTTTATCGCGTTCTCCACTATATAAAGGTTACTCCAAAGTTGGCAAAGCCTTATAAAGTGACTGATGAACTATTCGACTTGAGTTCCATGGCAATGGAATACTTTAAAGAAAGGATTGAACCGAGTTTACCTGAAATAGCGTACTTTGGTGCAGATTTCTTGGATCTCGCAGGAACATTTGCGTGTACGCATCAATACTCAATTTTTTATTTCCAATTTTTTTTTTTTTCATCAATAAATCCATCAAAATGTTTACATTTGTATGATTAATATTGATATATTGCAGCGACAAGCAGTGTAAGTAAACCATTTATTTGTTTGGATTCAACACCTTTGAGCGGTGACAGTGAAAAAGGTAACAATAATGGTGATGAATGTTCGCCTCAACATGTACCACCGGATGAGCCTGATTTAGTTGAGAACAATGTCATCCCACCGCAATCAAATATGGTATTGCGAAAGCGCATACGTAAAATAAAACAGGGGATGAAGAGATATAATAGTCAATTAACATTCATGCGTCGCGATTTGAAAAATTGTAAGGCGAAGATAGCGGATCAACAGAAGCAAATCGTGGACTATGCAAATCGTCTCGATGATAATGATAAAAAAAATGAGGAAACATCGAGGAAATTCAGCACTTTACTACAGGTATTTACGGAGGTGCAATGTAGAATAATTGTGAAGATGGAGAACGAGCTCAAGGTCGTTGCGCTTCGTTTTATCGACAGTCATTTTAGAATGCATTGTCAACCATACCGGTTCTTCTATTTTCATTAATATTTTAGTTATTTAAGAGTACGAAAGACATTCACTAATTAAATTTTTAGGAGTTGAATAAATGTAAAACGGAGCTGCAATACTGGCGATCCAAATCACCAGCAATACCTATATGCAATGGCTGTGGTCAGTCAATGCCGATGTCAACTGACGACCGTCAAGCATTGACAAATGAAGGCGTGCTACCAGAAGCGTTCAGTGAGGCGGTCAGTTTCATTCCCATTACAGATGCTATGGATACTCAGAGTGGGATCAATTCATCGCAATTGTTGCAACAAATAGCGGTACAATCAGCGGAAATGGCACCGCCTGAGTCACCAGTTTCACCAGTCGCAACAAAACGAAAATTCTGTACTAATGATGATATTTCGAACGTTGACGGAGTGAAGAAGCCCCGTCGCACTGCCAAGTCCCGTCAAGCTAGACGCCAAAAAATTTGAGCGCATCGATAATTATGGTACAAATGGAATTAACACAATCAATTGAGAAATATCTATCTAATATTGATCAGTTTCTTCAAGTTCATGTCCAAAAATCAGTTTCAACATAGTCAATTGTGAAATTACGATTGTGATAACAAGATATTGTTGTCTATTTCCTATCTACCGACCGCAAGTACAAAATTCAATTCTTCTAAGTTATTTTATGATTCACATACACCATGAACCTCGGAGGTTCGATAACTGATGTTCGTAAATGTTATATTCAACTCTTTCGAATTCCGTCGGTATGCTCCTAAATCATAAAATCGGACAATTTGAGATGTTCTTTATAATATACCGGCTCTCGGAAATTCGGTCTTTATGGATTGATTAATAGTTATTTACTCGTAGAATAAGTGTATTATAAGCCAAATGTGAGGGAATAATAAAGCTACAGCTATCAATTCACGCGCAAAAGTGGAATATCAGTTTGATATAGTTGTTATACTTCTATCAGCAATACAGCGATCTTGAATATCTTTCTTCATTCAATATCATATGTAATACAGAACAATTAATAATAATGAGGACACTCAGTAAAGCATAAAAGAATGGAAGGATTGCATGGAAGATTTGGACGAATCGCAAGTGAGTGGAAAGGAGAGTGAGAAGAAAGAAAAAAAAGATTAATTCTGGTAGGAAACTTCCCGTTCGGAAATATTTATATTATTCTCTCTGTTTACAGCACAAATGCTTGCAGTCCACGCATTACTTATTTTCTTGGGTATGAATATATATATATATATATATATATATATATATGTCAGTGAAGCCTCTGAGGTAATTCATTTTGTAACAGCGGATATTCAGTACCTGAAGTTAAAGCAGAAGTGTTATGAAGAGAGAGAGAGAGAGAGAGAAAGAGAAAGAGCGTGACTATATATAATGAGAAATATATGGGAAAATGTATGGATGAAAGAGGTTTGAGAAACATCATTTTATATCGACAGCATATGGCGCTCTCTTCACAACACACCGTAATGTAATAATATTAATTATTTTATTGTTTGCGATAAAACATGTTGATATTCCGCGAATAAATTTAATCATAAAAAAATAAAAAAATGTGCACAGGATTACAAATTAGATTACAATACTACTCTTCAAGTAGAGAGATTAGAACGAAAAAATGAATTCTTGTTTTCATGTGAATTCATGCATTTATCTGGATATTATTTTCCAATTCAATGATACATAATCAAGGAAATTTACAAAAATTTGTTTCCTTGTTCTGAACTTTAATGTAATTAAATTCCGTGTTCCATTCCTCACGTTTTGGACATCGCATTTATTTTCACGAAAAGGGTATTTTCGTATTGTTTTTCCAATAGTTTTCGGTTGATTTATCACATCAGTGGATATGCGAACCTTAGCTATTCATTAACTCGGTCAAATTATACAGCTCACTTAATCATGTAATTATTATCAATTGCATGTTATAGAGACGGCGGTATGACTATACCGTACAACCACTTTAACACATTTGTCACCCCAACATTTATCATATGAGTCAAACTACAGGGGGCGCCCGCTCTTTCTTTCTGCGCTGGTGCTGGTGTTTGTGTCGCCCACCTCTCTCTCTCTCTCTCTCTCTCTCTCTCTCTCTCTCTCTCTCTCTCTCTCTCTCTCTCTCTCTCTCTCTCTCTCTCTCTCCCTCTTGCGTTGTCAGGTTGTATTTTTTCTTTCGACAGTAATTCTAGTTCCTGCCAATTGATATTATATATTCTCACTATATCACTTAAAGTATTTATGAATTTCTAGTTGTTCTTCATTATGAAATGTTAACATTTGTGTTTGCATATTTCGCGTTAATTAACAATTACCCGTCTCCACTGGCATTTGTAAATATCTTGTTTCTTGTGAATAAAAATAGAATTAGCACGACATGGCTGATGTGACGCATAAGGATGGATATGAAAGTGGTAAGGGTATAACAAATATATTTTGCAATATTATATTTTGTATGATGATAAAAATGTCTGCATACTTATATGAATTAGCTGAATGTTAATAAAATAAGATGAGATGAAATGTGAAAACTGATGGTGTTATTACTTTGTATGATTAGGTAGAATAACTGCAGGAGGAAGTGGAGGATCCGATGGGGATATGAAACTTGAACCCTCCAGCCCCACTGAGCGATATGTGTTCTCCCGATGTAGCAGTACTGGATCTGTGAATACACCATCGTCATCTGCTCACAATACTGGTGAATTTTGGAGCTAAAGTTTTGATATTGAAAAATTGTCTCTAATGATGTTTTGAATGATTAAACTACTTTTATATTATCAGAGGACGAGGACAGTGACAACAAGAGTTCTACAATCAGTTACAAAGAACGTCGTAGGGAAGCGCACACTCAAGCTGAACAGAAGCGCCGCGATGCAATTAAAAAAGGTTATGATTCACTTCAGGATTTAGTTCCTACGTGCCAACACACTGATTCATCAGGTTATAAACTCTCCAAAGCGACTGTGCTCCAAAAGTCAATAGATTATATACAATTTTTATTGCAACAAAAGAAGAAACAGGAGGAAGAACGCAATGCTTTGAGAAAAGAAGTGGTGGCATTGCGAATTATGCAAGCAAATTATGAACAAATTGTTAAGGCTCATCAGACTCAACCTGGCCATACAGAAATGAGAGTGTCCGACGAAACTAAATTCCAAGTGGTATGGAAATTTTTTCTTACACAATTAGACATATCCGCTGTTTATTTCATGGTCATATTTATCTCTGTTTAAATCTAGTTCCAAGCCATAATGGATCAGTTGTTTCAAAGCTTCAATAATGTGTCTGTTGCAAACTTTGCCGAATTATCGGGCTGTGTCTTTAGTTGGCTGGAAGAACATTGTAAACCACAGGTAAATTACGCCGAAATTATCACAAAAAAATTTTCATTGATCGTCAATAAATTTCGAGACTTGAAGTAACGCAAATACGAACTTATAACATCTCTACTTATTATTTTCAGACACTTCGTGAAGTCGTTCTTTCAGTGTTGCAGCAGCTTAACAATCGTATCAGCTAGCCAATGATTCGAAATAAAATTGTGGTAAAGTTCCCCTTCTTTATTTTCCTCATTATTACATTAGTGGATATTCAATGTAACATTCGGAGAAACTTCATTTGTTCGAAATATTGAGCTGCCGCTATCGATGTGGCGCTATTTATCTTTATTAAGAAAAGTATCAGAGCATTTGTCAGAAGCATTTTTCTCTCGTCATTGAACAAGATATATTGTCCAGTAGGATAAATGCCCATAATGATCTGATATGGAATAGAAAAATTTGATGATGTTCTATTGTATCTGGAGTTGGTAACAAAACATATATCTCATGGCGAACACAAAAGTCTTGAGTTTCATGAGAACTTCTCAAGACAATTCATCTATTGTTGATGGAGAAAAATTTCTTCAAAGAATTGGAATTGCTGTCTCTTCGGTATTTACATGTACCATCGGATGGTTAAATGAAGGTTTTCAGTGCAATAATTAGTCAGTCAACAGAGAATCCCAAAGTGCTGTCCTCTGTTAATGAAACGGAGCAACAAATAGCATTGCAATTTCAAATGAGAATTTATATGATCCAAGTTTCGCGGTTTTCATTTGCCCATGATTTTCGTTTATGATGTGTCTTCATTCCTGACCCGAATAGATTACTATTTTCTTTGCATCTTAGCACGAGAAATGAAATATCTAAAATAATGGTTTGAAAAAAGTGAGGTTGAGATTGAAAAAGATAGCAGGACCAACACCGATAGGCAGAGGGACATTGATAGCTTCAGTGAAAATTACAAAATTTCCACGTGGGAAATGGTAGCTAATTATTCAATCGATTAATAAACTTGTCAATTTGATGATTATTGAAAGAATTTAGTTAAAAATAAAAGTGATACTGATGAAATACATACCCTGAAAAATTGGTTTTGTAATTTTTTTTACACAGTTGCACAACAAATTAGCAGGAGAATGTAATATCGCGAGTTTTCGGGGATAAATTACTGATGTTCATTATATGCTGTCATCAAGTCAAGCTTTTTAGAGAGAAAAGTAAGACAAAACTATTGGCCGGAATATTCGCAGGCCTCGATTGGAAGTAGAATCGTACAATGAACTACTATCGATGCTCACATGAACAAAGTGGTCCAACTTCGCATCAAGTTTTTTATAATATTTAAAGGATTATACATAATATTATAGATTTAAAACTTGATCGTTTTCTGCAAAAAATATAATTCAAATGAATGTCTTCTTATGCTCAAGATACAACTTCATCTGACGATTGATTGTTGAATCAAACATATAATGATTTCATAATGATTGCAGCATAAGTTCCACAATGAAATGACTGAATATTTTCATTTGTAAATGACCGATGGTTGAAGCTGACCGACATCTCTGATGGTCTCTGGTCAATTGACAATTGTTCGAACGCTCAAACAGTGTTCACGCCCCGACGAAAATTCATTTCAGAATAACATGCATATTGTTGTAAATTATGTACTAAATTATCTCATTTTTCTCCAATAAAACTTGGACGTACGCACAAAGTAATCACCTATCAATATGTAGGTGACAACTGATGGGTGCGATGAGTATCTGTAATTCATGATATATTTTCAATAAGACGGAATTGTTGAAAATATATATATATATATAATACAAAAGAATAATCCAGCCCATATGTATATAATGAGGCGTGCGCCGTGAGAGAGGCGCTATCTGTAATACGATGGTTGGACGGGCTAGGTGGGCCATGTGCGGCCATGTGCGGCCATGTGCGGCTATGTGAGGCTATGTGTGGCTAGGTGGGATGGACACATGAGGATGACTTTCAGGTATACACAACAAAACCCATAGTGATAAATTGAAAGTGATGGGCATATACATGTATAAGTATGCCATATATTATTATATGTATGTAGAATGAAGAAGAGGGAGACACTTACGTGAATACATGTTTGATATTTGTCGGGCCGACAAAGGTTCTCGCCAAGCCTATTCAGTTCTAGTCAAGTCTAGCCTGCCGCTCGCATCTTGTCTCAATGGTTTTCACTGTGTGTATATATACCTTCTTTACCGCGACAATGGACATGGGGAAAACCGAGTGGCACAAGACAAACATTAAAACGTATAAACACACCGACATAGGCGAAGCGGCGAAAACCCCTGTTGTGACCGCATCGGTAGTTTATCGACCACTTAAAAATCCCTGGAAAAGTTATTCTATTCATGAGTCCGTACACATAACACGCACGGAAGAATAAATAAAGGAATAGGTGTGTATATAAAGCGTCATATTTTGACTCGCACGCGATCAATTGTAAAATTTTTCATTGTTAGTTGACACTCCTACAGGCGTGTACTTATATACATGTATAGATCTATCGATATTTCACATAGAAGGTTCATTTGTGTTTCAAACGAAAATTTTATTGTATTCAATAGAATTTATAATTTCTATTAATATGTAATCGTCCACCCGCGACTTCATGCGTGTATCATTTGGATATGTTGATTCCATGCTGAAACCACCATAAAACATATATGTTTCAATTACATTTTTGTCACAATGGTAGACCTAGCCTGTTCAATATCTATGTAGCACTGTGAAAATAAATATATTTGTAATAATTGACTGAAAATTTAAAGAAGAGGAAAACTCATGGAAACTTACAGATGGGGTTGTATTGAATGTCAGCAGTGGCATCTTAGAGGTTAACGTAATGAGGGAGACATCTTATTTTGTGAGCAGTCAGAGTTAAAATTAATCATCGGTGTCCGTGCGTCAAGTTAGTCATAATATAAATTTCGGGATTTTATACGATGTATACAGAACGGGTGCAGTTACTTATCCGGTATTATACATCCTTGAGAATCAAATAATGTTGTATAATAAAAAGAGGATTCACATTGAAGATACATTGAATGAATGCATCGAATGAATGAAGATAATTTATGTAAGGGTGAATATTCAGTCGATGATGCACTATTCAGTTGTACTTGAGATAATATAAAATCTATTCTCATTTTATTTAATTTACATACATATGAATTGTATATATATATATATATATATTTATATATATAGTTGTATATATATATATCCATATACAATTCATAATTGATTTTGTGCTACGTACAAAAAACATAATAATAAAAATAATAATGATGAGAAGACAGCTGGACAAATAATATATGTATGATGAAGAATTGTATTCCAACGGCAATACGATTTTTGCTATACTATATAAAGTGTCAGATAAATATAGATAAAATATGAGTCATCCAATTTTGCAGAGAATGGCTGTAGTTGATTTGATTGATACAAAAATTATTGATCGTAAAAGTACTAAGAGAGAAGACTATAGTACAGTTGATCACGGTTGCCCAATAAATACAATAATAGTGAAAATTCTTATTACATATAGTAATACTAATAATAATAATATTATAGTGATAGTCGTGATAATTGTAATCGTAATATCAGTTGTTGAAGTAGTGGTGATAATAATAATGGATTGCGTGTTCGGTCGATGGGTTGGAGTTTTGAACGACCGACTCGGTAGTTTTAAATAATATATATAAAAATAATAATAACTTTTTCAATAGTCGCAATGATAATGAAAAATATTTATTCAAGTATCTAATTCGTTTTTTTTTCCAAGCTTTGTTTTATTTTAAATCGGCAGGAAAAAAAACATCGATTCCATAATTAGAGAGGAAATGATGATAAGTTTCAATTACGCAAAATACTATGTCCTTATCTACATGAAGAAACTCAATAAAAATCATTCCTCTTCTTATTTGGTGTAATAAAACATACATGTTCATTACGCTTGTAGCAAATTAATTAAATATTATTACATGGGTAAAGACACTGGCCAAATTTGTTTACAATTTCACCATCTATTCAGTAATTGAGTGGTGCAATAATTATTACCATTGTCTTTCAAATTTCTGGTCGATGTTACGTACTGAATAGTACTTCTTTGTGTGTACGTATCAAGGAGTGAAAATTGCGTTCCAAGCGTGATGCACTACTTTAAGTCCTTTGAAAAAGAAGGAGAAAAAAATTCGCACTGATAATGTCATTTTCTCTCGCGTCTTATCAATAAACACACTGCTCAGTCAACCTGGGATTCAATTCAATATGTGATTATGAACTGATATAAAGCACTTTGAGTCCGATACGGATGTGGCTCAGTCCCACAACACTGATTTCACTCGCTTCATTTTTATCTCATCGCTTTGCAGAGTGTTATCATCAGTAGAAATCTGATTTGGGAAGTACGTATGACGCTATGGTGAATAAGAGTGAAGCATACCAATGGACGCCATATTGTTTGACTGCCGCATCTTCAGAACTATTATCAATTTCATTTGTCTCGGTCAAACTTATTCTTTTGGATCCAGCAATCGTAGGTGGGGGCGGAAGAAACTCGCGCAACCACTCGATACTTGAATGAACACTGCAGATAAATCTGTATGGCAAAAAAGCGTAGTGCGCAATAATTTGGCTATTGACAATTGCATAACATGATGCTACAACGTCGTTCACCAACACTGTCCCTTCTCTTGTTAGCGGGGCATAAACACCATTTTCCATTATCAATTTGGCATCAATTATCCTATCCCATTTCAGTCTAAATTCTCCTGCTTCACTCGTTATGTTTGAATCTTGCACTAAAATTTTGTCACCGATTTTAACTCTCTTAGCAAAAATAGTTGTGTTCGATTGTTGATTATCCGACTGTACGGGAAGTAGATGAGCTGGTGTGAGAGTCAATTGATGTCCAGATGATGTGGTAAACTTGATAAATTGCCGTTTCTCATTGGGTGATCGATCAAGAAAGGCAATTACTTCACTGTAAACGATGTTGCCGTAAGAGTCTAATGCTGCAATATGTTCACCAATTTCAATATCTGATAGTGGTTTCTCATCACCATTTGCGGATCTAACCAGACTCTTGGCTGGGAAACAACCACCTGATTTTCCCACTGATGAAGATTCTGTGAAAAAAGAAATTACTATAAATAACAAATATATGGTATTATTCAATTATTCACTCGTATGGCTGCTTAAATATCGTTTTAGACTACCTAAAATGAATGTTCCGCCGAATTTTCCTATATATAAACGTATCGGCGTCAAAAAATCATATACTTTTTTGATATTTTTTTCATGATTAAAGGAATTTTGTGGTATATACACGAGACAGATGAGTATTTTATATATGTAATATCATGAAGATTCGACGATACGTTTAAATTTATCATTCGTCTCACGATAACTGACGTAATGGAGAAGCAATCGTTATTGAATAGGCAGTGAGCATGAGTAAATGAAAATCGGGGCGAGTCGGAAAAAGGGATCGACCCATGAATCAGCAGCCAATATTAATTTTATATTAAATATGAACTACGACGGAGTATGTATTCAATATGAACCCTACCGTTAAATATTGTTTCATTGATATATCAGTGCATTTTTCTCAGTTTTACATATTGACTTTATTGAAAAAAAAAAAAATTTCGGACTTATAGTTTCACTTAAAATATATAACGAATTACTTAGGTTCATTATAAATTGTCACATTTATTGATGTGTTGCATACATCGAACTTTGCAATATTTGATAATGTGTGCAGAAGCGTGTCACTCATTCTCTGTCAAAACTTTCGGTGTATTTATGAATAACCTATATAAATGGAGTATACTAACCAGACTTCACTGAACAGTGAATGTGGGATCTGGACTCGTAATAAACCCAGTCAAAGCCAGCTTCAACGGCGAGTCTTGCCAGCATTCCGTATTTGGAACGATCCCGATCACTCGTGGTAACATCAACAGCCCTCCCTTCATAATGAAGTGAATCAGTTGCATGTTTGCCCTCCTCGTCCCAGCCCTCGGTCACACGTAATTTCACCCCTGGCCACTGATTCATCACTGATATAGCCAAGGTGTTCAACTTTTCTTTGCATCTCTGCAATCAACAAAATAAATAAGAGTTATACAATAATGTATTTAATTAAAATTATACTCGACCGCTCATTTATTGAGTTATAATACGACAATTAATTCAGTAGGATGTTTATGTGTATTGTTAGAATATTGCAGAATATATATATATATATGTGGGTGTCCACAGATATATTGACGACAGTGGGGAAAGTGGACGGGCCATGTGAAAATCTGAAAATCTAAATTGTTTTTTTGAATGGCATAACAGTGAACGAAGGTGGATAACAGAATGGGATGACAGGAGGCAGGAGAGAGGTAAAGGTAGAAATAGAAGCAGCGGTAGAGGGAGGAAAATCTCAGAACCCATAGCGAATTGGGGGCAAACATAAGTATCTATATATAAATAGAAGATGGGAGAATACAGGCGGCTTTCACAACAGAGAAACTATCGTCAAAATATTTTCCCTCCTCGTTGTCGCTTTCGGATCTGTCTGTTTGTACCTGAATTGAATATATATAACCCAAAGAACCGTAACGAGATGTTATGGTATTGGCTTGTTTTTCCCTCCTTTTTACTCTCTTGTCCACTTTTTTCTCTCTCTCTCTCTCTCTCTCTCTCTATCTATCTATCTATCTCTCACACCTTCTCACCCCGCTTCTCTACTCGTTTCTTCACTTCTTTTGATTTTCTTCCACTGAATTGTGTTTAGCGGCAAGATGAAGAGGAGGGGTCGGTAAGGCCCGAAAAAGTTTGTCCGGTAAGTTAATTCGGAGGCGCAAGAAACCAACGGGAAACCCCCTTGACTCTTGCCGAAATCAATTGTTCAATTGTTGTATACAATTTTTGCTTTCCTCTTTGAATTTTCACTTTTGGGACTTTCACGGTACGCTGATCATCCGTTTAAAACCTCAAGTTGTTTTGTCATGTGTGACTTTGCATTTTTTCCTTTATTTTTTTTCACACCCCATTGAAATTTATTTCAATTATTTATTTATTTATTCATTTATTTTTATGACAAATCAATACAATTGAACATGAGATTTTTATAGATTTTGGGGATTTGATTTATCCTTCAATTTGAAAAATGAAATATGATAAATTATCTATGGCGCACCGCAAAATAATACAAGTATGGATTTTCCCAGTACAAAACTATTAGCGCCTGCGTAAATTGCAATTGCATTGAGTCCGCGGGAAAAACGAATGTGTTTTTGCCCTAGGGATGAAATAAATTTATTCGTTATTCATTCATTAGTAAATGAAGTTTACTGATTCTCTTAACGCTCAATAGTTGTACACAATGTTAGTCTCAAATCAATTCATTTTTGACTGACTGCTGACAGTGTAATTCGAATTTCCGCAGGGCACGATAAAAAATTCAATGTGTGACGGGGGATGAAAGACGATTTTACCCTATAGTCTGAAATCATCTTGTTTCATTTATTGTCACACAATATACTATTACACTGTGGAATGAAGGAGAATAATAGCATGAGAAAATTACGTTTCTCATACATATACTCTCGCTTGTAATTTGATTTTTTCTTTTACTTGTGTATGTCGAACGGCCTATATATAATGTAGAAATCAGCAGCGGGTGGCCCAATACAACTTTTACGGATATATTTGAAGAATATATTTTTGTTCATATATCTATGATGCAAAGTGAGTGAGCGAGGTCGTGGCGATAAAACAGAAGATGAGTGGACAGAGCTGTGAAAAATGAAGATGACGAAGACGAGGAAGAAGTTGAGAATAAATGAAGTGGGGATATGGTATATTGATGTGGAGATCTCCTTAGAGGAAGTCCCGTCGCGTTTTACGTACGTGGGAATGGCATTTTATTCACTGGTGAACATAGTGAGGAAGGTAAAACCGTCCAGGAGAATACATATATGCATATTGTCTGTTCTCTCACGTCTTCCCCTTCACTTCATTTCTTATTATTCGTCCCGCTCAATTTTATTTTCTCTCCTCTTCGCGTTCTTTAGAGAGTGGAAAAAGGTCAGCTATAAAGCCTACAGCTAATTACAACGTGTCAATCATGCGCGCATATCGCAAACGACGCCTACCCGAATATACAAGCTGTATATCGTAACCCTGCATTATCGTGGGTTACATACTAAAATATACATTATACCTATCTACATATACGCACATGGATATTTATATATATTCAGTTATAATAATGTATATACATCGCGAAGGATGAAACGCCGAGCATTACTTCCTCTCTCGCCTTCTCTGCCACCACACACACACACACCAACCTCGCCATTTTCATTTTGTTTCACTCACATATATATATACAACTCATTGCACAATGTATTACATATCATTATCATCCTGTAATGTTTGATTCTGGTACTCCAAAACACAGTCACAACTTTTATCTATCGATGTAAATAATTTTATTCTGTCAATTATACTCAATTATATGTATGAAATTATGTATAGCTGATATATGAGAAATCTTTTGTAATTGTCACTACAATTGACTACAATGACATGTGTAATGATGAGGCTGACTGTTAGTACTCAGACATATCTGTGTTTATGTTGTTTCGGTTGTCATGAAAAATAGCGCATTTGAACATTCCAGTTAGAATAGAGATTTATCGAAAAATAATATATAGGAACATATAATATGAAAATGGACAATTTCTGTGGCTGTCAACTCCAAAGATTCGCTTTTCCATCGTATATATATATATGCGTGTGTGTGCGTGTGTGTGTGTGTGTGTGTGCTGTATTGGATAAGCACATGAAATTGGTTGAAGGTGGGCTGAACAAGGCGCACGAGGGGGTTGGGTCCAAACCCATGATCCATGGTGTATAACCGATGGAAGATGGTGAAGATGGTGAAGGAGTGAGAGAAGTGGGATCCCCTCTTGTGCAGGGCATCTTAGGGCCCCGCCTTCGCCCCCCTCTTCGTCATCAATATCACCCTCTTCTATTCACTCCCTCACTACTCATATTTTTTTCCACCTCCTCGTTTCGTACACGGTGCTGTGCGCGCACACTCTTGTAATCCCATTATTCCATATCACAATTCACCAACATTCTCAGCACAATTTTCTTCACTCACCTAAGTCAATTCACTCATTTTTGTTATTTCTTTCTTTTTTTCATCATTCCTATGTTCATTTTAATCTTCATCTTGTACGTCTGACACTTTATGTTTTTTTTCCTCCTCTCTTTTCATGAACTGCTCGTTTACTTTCTATATGTTTTCCGATTCGCTAGCTGATCCTCAACATTAATTGAGAAAGCATATTTATATATATCCACAGTAATAAACACTGCCATGAAATAATATAACTATATTCGTCCACATTTTCAAAAGTGATGGAGAGAAAAATGCACAATTTAATTTGTTCAGTTCATTACTTATGCGGTACACGAGAGCGCTCATGTTCAAGAGCAAAAGAAAGATGACGCGGCAACAATGGTGGCTTTCAGGACAAAGCCATCAGTTGACTGCTGGAGTGTTTACCAAGCTCTTCTGTATATTGTTAAAGGCGAGAATGTATGAGGATAAACGACCTGTGAAACGACCTATCTCACGGCATCATGATCTCTCGATTTTCATCAACTACGCGTACACATATTTGTATCCGATGAAAAAAATGGGGAGCAGGGTAGTGATGAAAGTGACATTAATTCAAGAAGGCGAGTCAAATGTTGGATAAAACTCATCCAACGACAAGATTGAAAAAATGCAGTACAATTTATACGCTGTGTTGGTGATATGAAATAGTTATTCATGTGCAAATCCAACAAAAATTTTGTGTTTTGTGTTTTGTGTTTTTTTTTTTTTTTTTTTTGATATGCTATTAAAGATAATAACAATAATGACCATTTAATATATTTGATTCAGCAATATCGTTTTTTATTTGTTTCATTCCAATAAGGAGGACACAGCCAGCAAAGAGATAGACAAGAAGAGGCGGAGAGGGAAATTAGTTGTGATCTATAATAAATGATATAAATAATATCGTATTAAAACTTTTAGAATATTCAAAGTAATAATATGTTGGAAATGTGGAAAAAAAAAGTTAGATTGTTTTTTTTTTCTCATTTATTGTCGTAGTGCGTAGCGTTTGCTGCGAATTTTCGCGAAATGTCTGATTGCATATATGATGGCAGCATTCACACGTGTGGAGAATCTCGCGCACGAGTATGATGACGACGCAAGCATTCGTGGAAGAACCAAGAAGGTGTCTCAGTGTCTCGGGTTACATCCTTATTACTTGATGCGAGTGAGAGGCGAAAGAAGACGCGATGAGAAATATCGGACTCGACGTGCCAAGAATTACCTGTTTTGTCTGTGAGAACGGATTAGCAGCTCTAAGAGACACACATTCTCCGTGTCCTAATCCTACTTCGTCTCTCACTCTATCTCATTTTTGTTGATGGTGGGTTGTGTTGTTTTACCTCCTACTTGCGTGCACCCGTCGTGAACGCAAAAATCGATGATGAGAACGAGAAGAATAAAAGAGCGAGAAGGAGAATGCAGGCAATGCCTACGTCCCGTCGATTCCAATAGACGGACGCTTCATCGCTTTTGGCAATATTATTTTATTTTACGCATTTCTCTTCAAATACTCCATCATATCGATCGTATATCATTTTTACAATTATATTGTATATGTGCATATGTGTATGGATGAAATCTATGTCTCCTGATGAGACACCAGTTTTTCCTCGATTACTATGTGTCACTTGGAGCATGTGGTAGATAATGCATGTGTGAGATTATGTATACAAGACCTGGTTTGTCAAGGTCAATTGCATGAGCGTCTCCATACGCTTGACTGCATCTTATTCTCATTGATGCCATCGTTGGTTGTTGTTGTTGTTGTTGTTGTTGTTGTTGTTGCATGAAGTGAAATACAATTGATATCATTATGATATTTTTCTTCACATCACTCCCTCGCGTATGATTCAATTTCTCACATCTGAATTTACATTAGATTTTCTTTTCCTCCATCTTTTCTTATCAAGTTGTTACATTCGAATGTCAATGAACATTTAAAGGAGTTTTAGTTACTGAGGTTATTATGATTATTTATGTTTTCAGTGGATAAAGGAAGACGAGTAGGGTAGAAGATATATATAAGTAACGAGTTCCACGAGCGACGGATATCGTGTTCCAAATCGCGCTCCAGGATCCCAGGGATCGGGTTATTAGGATCCAAAATGAATGTAAATCCCCTTAACACGATCCCCGGGCAAAACACGGCTACTCGGGTAGGAACGACGACTCTCCACGAGTCTCTCTCCAAAGTGGTCAGATTAGCTTGAAATCTTTGCGCACAATGCACCCACACTCTCTTCTTTTTCTCACTTCTCTTCTCTTTTTCTTTCCTCTCCTTTTTCTATTATTTTTTTTTTGTTTCATTCCCAACCCATTGTACGTACTCATAGTCTATAACTATATATATATCCAGATTCTCGGTTGTGCCCCTCACGAGGCTGTTTGAGGTTCAACTGTGAGATCCTATCACGTTCTTTCTACCTTCAAATCTCGATGAGAAGCTAAACCATCATTGGAATGTATCCAGGGTGTGCATGTTGTTTTCTTATTTGGTTATCAATTTACCAAACAGAAAAAAAAAACTTATTATTTGTCATTCCAGATAATTTTTTTTTTACGTGGAACATAAAACATTTTTCTTTCATGTTTATTAATTCTTGTCAAAGTTAACGACTGATGCCGCAACATTATTACTATTTTTCACCAAATTCTCGCAGCGTTTCAGCCCTGACATTTATTTTAAAATCCTAGAAGTTTCAGTTGAAAACTTTTTCAATATCATGTATATGATTTAAGGCTTTTTAGAAACCCCTTCAAGAAATTTACTGTGACTCATACATCTCAAGTTTTATACGTTAAATAAAGTTTAATGCATAAACTCTATGATCAAGTGGACTCTGCAATCGTTTGAGACGGAAATTGTCAATCAGAAAATACTTGTTGATCGAAGAATTTATTCTCTCAAATGAAAATTCAATCAAACTAACAACTGTCGTATATTCATTACCTGCTAAAAAAATGTCGTTTGTGGGGTCGAAATAATACGGTATGATCCACACTGAGCAACGTATACGCTAATTAACGTCAATAGACTTAGAGTCGTTTGAGCTTTAAATATTGTGCCAGAACGATTGTTACAACTCTTATTCATATTTTGCGTTTTTATCTTTTTATCGAAATTGAAGACGATGGAATTTAATGGAAATTCCACTCCAATGAGCATCATCTCATCCAGGATTTCAACTCAACAATTATTTAATGCAATGCAAATGATGAGAAGCTTCGAAGATTGTGTCGAAAGTGAGTATTCTATGAATACTGTAATTGTATGCCAATCTCTAATTAATATAATTATTTCTTTATTTCCGTTTTCCGCCATATTGAAATTATGAACAATAATACATAATATACTGTCGTGGCTAGGCAGCTTATCGTTGTATCGAGAATAATATTGATTACCACAGCACAATCGCGCTACTATGAGCTCAACCAAGGCAATACTATACATATCCAACTATAAATATACATAAACATACACTTATATTCATGAAAATATCAATATACTGAATGTGAATGTGGGAATTTGTTCCACAAAAAAACGTGAAAGATTGAATTGCGCGCGCGCGTCGATATATATATATATATATACATGTGAGTGCGCGAGTTGTGTGCGCGAGTTGTGTGTGTGTGTGTGTGTGGGTGGGTGCGTGTGTGTGTGCGAGAGAGAGAAAGATTGCGACTGACACATGCACACATCAACGAGCTGTTGTGTGTTCGGAGCACGTATATATAAGAATTATCGAGTCGTGATTATCGAAATATTGAGGGAAAAGAAATAGAGAGGTGAAAAAAAAAAACAAAAAAACAAATATTAAATAAGCAACAAGAATTCATGTAAGAGGCTATATATGAAATCCATTTATTATTTCTCATATTTCAGACATTATTATGAATAGGGAAAGGCAATAAAAAGACAAAGAGAGGAAAAAAAAGAAAGAAGAGAAAAGAAAAGAAACGGAGAGCGGAAAGCAAGATCGTTTGTAACTCCAGTAAGTGGCATTGATACTAGTAGCAAATTTTGGTGACTATCTGTCCATTCTGTTACTTCCAATGGACACTCAACGATTATTATGCATTCCGATAACGATGTGTGTGATACGTGATGTACAATTTTGATATAAATATGTTTACATGATACAGCAATTTTCGTATCGAATGATTCATTTTTATGTATGTTCATTATTGAGGCGAGAGCGCGAATTTAAATTAAAATATGCTGTGAAATAAGATATGCTATGTGTATACTATTATCTACGAGTCTGTTAACGGTGACTACGAATATTTTTTCATTTGTATTAAAGTGTGACTGTCAATGGTGAGGTTTATGCTAATGCGATGCGAGTGGTAATAAAAAAAGAATAATTTTCCACTGGAAAAACTGCAATGCTACAAAATGGCAAAAAAAATACAATAGCAGCAGCAGAAGCAACAGTATCAACAGCAATATTACCATCGCTATGACCAAAAATGTATGAATATAAAGAATACTACGATATTTGTCTTGAACGAATAATCATTCAGGTATATATGTGGTTGCCAAGGTTATAGTCTCAGGATTTGTGGAATGTTACAGTAGATATATGCGTATGAACATATATAAACATACATTCATAGACATAAGACAAAGCGTGGAAGGTGGAGGTGGTGGACGCGCAGGAGGAGGAGGAGGAGAAGGAGGAGTAGCTCCCTGAAGACGATAGAGACAAGAAATGAAGGAGCACATAACGAAGAGGAAAATATAGAATGAAAGTATGGGGGTAAAGGAAGAGAGATGCGAGTTGATAACCTCTGGCTTCCTCTTTTATCCTCTGTTGTATTTTTGTTCCCTTGACTGTATCCATTTTTGTCTACATACATACATATATACATATATACATATATATATATATATATATATATATATGTATATATGTATGTATGTATGTATGTATTCATGGATGCAGGCGTACAAGCACATCCAAGCACAAACATAGAGACGCAGACACACAGGAACACGCGCGCGTGCGTATACACGACCACAACATACCTGATTATTAATCTTTCTCGATATCGTGAATGTGAATTGTGTTCACGAACGACCCGAACAGTATAACGAAGAAAGAAGATGGCAAACGCAAAAGATGGAAGATGGAAGCAACATTTTCGGAGATGGGAGCTGTGTTATCGTTGAAGGTAGCATATCGCAGAGAGCGAAAAACTCCAACCGCTGCAGGCACAAAGGTGGAAAAGAGATGGAGTGGGAGAGAGCTACAGAGATGAGCTTGCGAAGAAGCATTGGCCGACCAAAGTGTTTAAGAGTGTTATCTCCTTGGCTATTAGTCTTCCTTGGTGTGTGGGCCTGTGGTCTTCGTGTAGTCGTTCCCACACAACTTGCCACATGCGACAGCAAACACAAATGTATACACCCGCACATGTACATTAAAACTGTACTATGTTTTTGTATGCAGTATGTGTATATGGATTTTTATTTATTTCTACGGCTCCTTTTTCTTTTAGCTCATACCAAGCTTCACCTCGCGGAGCTCAAGGGTCAAGTTAAGTAGCTGCTATCGCTGCTCACCATCAAATAGCTATCTATCGTATTGTGCATTTATAATCTTCTACGACTTTTTTCTCCATCCCTCATTATATTTGTAAAAATGATTCTCTCCGAATACATAGATGGAGAAAAATATATAACAAGGGATGTTGAGAGTATCATGTGAAATTATCATTACAAACGAGTGCTGTTCGATATTCATGTCACGAAGCAGTGTCGATCCAAAATTATTTCAACATATTCTTCATTTCCATTTCCATCCATTCATCTTTTACTCAGCACAATTATTGAAAGTTTATCAACAGCAATCAACTATTTGTCCAAATTTTCTCTACGTAAAAATTATAAGACTATATAATATGCAACGATTCACATCGTGCCATATTTCGCCTCACCTGAATTTACTTTGCGATTTGTGTTGCTGTGACGTAGACATAATTGACATTGTGAAAGGAGGTGGTAGAAAAATACGGAGTATATGAGAGTAGATGAAAACGGTGAAAGAGACTTGCTGTAGGATAATATGAGAGGATAGAAAAAAAAAAAAGGGAGAGAAAAGAAGTAAGAGAATGGAGGCTTCAACTCCATAGTTTTCACCAGGGCAACGACGGCAATAATAAAGCTGGGAGACTGTTATACGACCGCTTGTAAAATCTTACGAGCATCGTAACGTGATGATGACGAATATAACCTCCTCTGCAGCAATGGTGAGTCCCCAGTGCTCTTACCACGAATATAATGATATGAGTATATATACGATACATATACAATACATAATATATAGATACGTGTATATTGAATGTATGTTATATTGCTGTGTATGAATATATATATATATTTTCCTCAATGGTATGGAAGATATCATATAGATTTCTGCCACGAATGCTATTATTTTCTCATGCCACGTAAATGTGTATATTGTGCTATTTCGTTTTTACTTTGTTATCAATGCAATATCGTCATGTCATCACCGTGACACAACGTTATCCACCTAACCGTGAAGCGGACTCGGGTAATTTATAGGAGCGTAAACATGAAGTTTCAAGTTCTGTCATGAATTTAGTGCTACCATGCATTTGACATTTTCGAAACTAAATCGAAATTATGGCCGTGTCATAACACAAAAACAATAAATGGTTTTGATACTGTCACCTGTTCTTGATCAGTGAAAAAAGTGGAAAAAGTATAAAAAAATGGAAAAAATAGGAATTCACTAAATTCTCACTGCATCCTCAAGGGTTCTCGCGTATGTTATTAGTATTTGAGAAATATTAGAACATTGCGATAGAATACGAACCCGCCAAAAAATATGACCGCTGTGTTGTTCAAATCATGTCGGAGCAATGAGCATGGAATGTTGGACGCGAATAATAATATAGGAATGAACTGCTTGATATATAATATGAACGAATGTTTTGAAACTTTTGAGCCGGAATAATTGTATAATGTTTCTTTGTCTGTATCAACAAAGTATCACGTAACTAATTCGTTGAGTAGAAATATTTGGGACAGTTGAAAAATATTGTTGGACTACATGCAATGCAAGGATATCGCGCAGTGGGGTGGACGTGCCGAACAACAGTAAGTTGAATGCGATGTGAAACAGAAAATAAAAATTAGGGTTTCAGTTTCTACCTACGAACTTATTGCATGGTGAGTTAACCCAAATTATCTTTGGTTTGTACTAGCGTGGATAATCATGTGTCAATGAGCAGTTATGTTGTGTGTGTATGGATAAGTATGTGCATATATGTGGATTTTTGGATTTGGGTGTGTGTGAGTGCACCAAGACAGCAGTCGAATAATCAGAAATTCTCTGATCACTGTCGTGTTGTCAATTGTCATTTTTATTCTTTTGTATTGAATGTAATTTTCGAGTTTGATCATAATTCAAAGTGATTACTGAACAAACTCCAATATTAGAAATTTGTGACACTGATGAAACTGTTGTTCCATGGACGTAATGCAATGCGTCATCGATGGAGATTCTCGATATTATCATTCGATAATTTAGTGCGCGATGGGACAAGTCCCAGTGAATTTTTCATATGAATGAATGTATACGCAGTGAGAAAATAAAATGTAGTGATTATGTCTGTCTTTTGTTGATAAAAATCTTAAACCTTGTTTTCAGTGAGTTATAATAAAGCGCCGTTGGCATGTTTATACAAAGCAGAGAACTAAACACCATACAGTTTTGTCCATTAAACTTCAGAGATGACCGGACGCACAATGATGGAAAAGTTTCCGGAGCGCCGGAGGTAAAATATTTTGTGCAGGCGATTAGTTACAGCTATATACGCAGTCTATAGTGTTCCCAAATTATTCACGCTCGAATATCACCTCCGTGGAGAAAAAAAAAATAAGTTATGTCCTTCTTCGAATAATATCTCTGTCTCCTTGACAAAAGATCGTTCTGGCTTTGAATGATTGAGAATTCGTACGGCTGAAAAGTATAATTTGTATATTCGAATAAAAAATTTATAAGAAAAAGGAGAAAACGACAAGGAAGGTAACGAAAAAGACATTCCACAATATTGGCATAAACTATTATCCGATTAGTTTCGGACCCGTGAACTGCATTTTTTTTTCTTTTTTTTTCTTTTTTTTTCTTTTTTTTCTTCTTATTTCCAAATAAAACTATCCCAGGAAACACCATCAATGGTGAGTCCAAACATTCGAGCGGTGCTATAAAGCAACAATCCAGAACACGTGAATAGTATATCATTTATGAAATTCTATTCATTTTAGAGTTCAAATAAGTTTATGCAATATTTTCCAATCATATAATGGTCGTGATAATGATTGTCGCAAAAAATGTGAAAATAAAGCATACACTGTTTACCTGAAGTACTGAACCAAAATATCTCGTCAATTGTCAATGAGGAAAAAAAAAAAAAAAACCAATCTCACGTCTTGAATATTGAACTGACCCTATGTATACGATTCTTCTGTGTTCATACAAAATCCTTTTTTCTGAATCAAACAACATTGATTATTTCTCTCACACGAGAGAATGGCCACGACAAAGATGAAAAATCAATAAATGAAATGACAATCTAAAGACAATAAAAGGTTGGTATTTACGTGGTTACGTATTCACAGCGTTATTTTGTCGCGCGATTAAATTGTCGTGAGTTATTGTGTTACGGAAATGAGACGGTACGCTCGCGATTGATTTACCATGAAAAAATCGACCCATTACATAATCATTTCGATATCAACATATAATATTTAATACTCGAACGATGTATTCTTTGTCGAGAAATTAAATTTCGTTTAAACAAATGGAAGAACGAAAAGTTTGGTACATTTTATAAGTACAAATAGGAAATATGATGATTACTCAATACAATTATGCAAATATTACGCTCGATAATTTCATTTGTTGCATAGTGCCAACATTGCCTTTTCGTTGTATATACCTTTTATCAATGTATATCATGCTTATAAATAGTGGTCTATCCTTCCGATGACTTTTGTTTTCAATTTCCCGCCCAATACAGTTTTTCTCTCTTCAATGACATAGAGCCATAGCTTTGACTCGACATTCATGTGTTTTCTCGTCTCGTTAACACCCCATGGACAGAATATAACACAAACTGATTGCCGCCCTTTCACTCCTCCTTTCTGACTCATCCTACATACATACGTAGTTTACATTCATAAATGATATATACCTTTTTTGAAAAGAAAATGGAATACTCGTGGAGGCTGCTTGCTGTCAAGGTCCAAATGCTAGTCATAATTAATTATAACATGGATGCCAAGGAATCATATTCAAAGTGAAGAACTCAAACTCTAACAAAGGAAAATATTCCATATAAAATATAAAAGTGGAATTAAGTTTTTTCATTTTCATTATTCCATTGTACAACGGTTCAAGTTGCAATAGTGAACTTCTATTTGTTTGATTGTAGAGAGTAGAAGGCAAGATATTTCATCAACGGAAATCGGTGCGGTCCTAAAGGCGTCCGAGAGACGTTACAAGGTACAAGAAAACCATTAGCAGCCGCCATAGTCAGGGCAAAAAGTTAAATTAATTACCCCTCGCGGTGCGCAAACGCGCGCGCGCCCCTTCTGCGTGTCTTTCTGTCTCTCCCATTCTCACATATAAACACACACACACACACCCACACGCGCATGCACACACAGTCGGCTTTCTCTCCCACATAGTGTTGTTCTTAACGTATATATATATATATATATACAAGAATGCGTGTCACGACCGCTCAGATACCAATGGTCCATCATTCTTATATATACATATTTGTTATATTCCCTCTCTTCTTTTCTCATCTCCACTACAAGCACAAATCCCAAACTCTTTTGGGTCCCGATGCATTCCATCGCGTCCCACTCAACGTCGAATGTTTTAAATTAGGACGATAAATAAGAAGGCCGCGACGGAATCTTTATACAAACAAGAGAAAAGAAAGGGACGAAAGTGGGGTGTGTTTTTTTCACTAACTCGCGAAATGTTTGGCTGTTTGGCGTTCGTCAAGCATCGCGTGAGTGCACATCAACCAAGAAGAAAAAATTCCAACGCGTTGTGTGCGACATATACTCGGCGACCATACCACGAAATATGCCAAGAGTTTTTAGAAACAATTGCGACTGATTTTGTAAAAGCTGATGCTCTGAAGACTTAGTGACAGGAAAAACGTCAAATCGAGTTACACATCTTGAGAACAATGAACTCATAATGATAATAATTTGGCTGTCGGCATATATATCATTTTTAATTGATATAAATGTTGGAAAACTGAATATTCATTGTCAATTAATTGAATGTATGTAAGTAAAGTTTAATATGCATGTTTCAATAGTAAATGCAATGATGTAGCACAGAAGTACATCAAACAAAACACAATCATCTCTATTTTTCGAATCATTATCAAGTTATGAATTAATGACATAGTAGACTTACATAATTGTGTAACCAAGCCCCAACTCAACCATGCAAAAATTCCAATCCGCAAATACATTTATGTCAAGAAGACCATCTTGTACCTGGGGTTGATTCTATGCATGGATTCTCAATCAGTTCTATTGGTGATGTTATATTTCGTCAAAAGTATAGCTGTGAAATAACGGCAACACCGCTGTCCCTTGCTTCATATATATGAATTCATGTTGTACAAAGTACACAATATGATTCAAAATGGGATGTAAAAACAATGCTGTGTTCAATGTTAAATGAGGAAAGATCATACATTGGTTTAGGATATAGTTGCAGTGAACTGACAAGAGAACATCATATTATGTTGAAGAGAGAAAAGAACAGTAAAAATAAGAAAAAGTCGACAAGAGTCGATGACGCTCCTTTCCCACGTCGGTTATTGTCGACCTCAAACTGGTCATCGGATCCCATCCCGTCATGAAGGAAGGAAGTGGTCACAAAGATCACTTTACAACAAGAATGAATAAGAGAGATAACAAAACCTTCTCGCCCTAGTTTGTGGCATTTCTCTTAGTTATTCCTCATGATCAAACACAATATCAACCTCAGCTATTTAATCAACACGTTTATGATGAAATTGGAAAAAAAAAAAATATATGTTCGATGTATATATAATATTATGTATTATGTTGTGAAAAAGTTGTGAGGCTTCACTGTCATCCGTGAATATCGTGAGAAAAAAAAAATTCGTTAACACACGACTTGTTATAAATATTCTTCATATATATAATAGACATAGTGAATTTGAATAATATCCATTCACTACTATATTGATGCACGCTCACGAACGGGATGTATACATATATTTATTTCTAAACGTGGTAGTTTGAAGTGAGAAAAAAAATAATTCTCAATGAAAATATTTTCTAAAAATTAGCTCAAGACCCGAATATGCTTAAGCAAGTGCTACATCCTACATTTGGGCGAAGAATACAAACATTTGTGTAAAATATAAATATTCGTAATTTTAACTATTTTCCAAAATAGGTATGATACATAAATATAATATGGTTGATTAAACACATCAATGAATGAACAAATCAACATTTATTTATCTATTCATCTCATTTTTGTCTCGTTTCAACACATATGATGTCTAGGAAGTTGGAAAAACAAAAAAAAAAGCAGAACAAGTAAATGTTATGGGCATTCTGAATTGGGTGTATAAGGTTGAAAAGTACACAGTTTCATGTTAATACGAGTGAGGATTTGGACAATGAGCGAACGCGAGTTCGTGTGAAATAATGGATTAGCGAGCGATATGGCATGCAACTTCTCGGCCAGTAATAATTCTTCCATTCATCGTTCTGTCCACTTTCCACATGCACATAATTGAGTACCCAACAGCTTCACCACTCACAGCTTTCATCCACACTTGTTTTCGTTTTCTCTGTTCTGAATTGGTTATCGGCTAATATTTATCACTCTCACCAACTCATATCGAATAATTCATTTTACCATGAGCCTATGATTCTTATGAGGATGCAAGATTTTTTTTTTTTCAAAGCACTTTTTATGATAATCCTTCGACGAAATTTTGAATGTAAAGGATAGGGTAATGAAGAATTATCGACTGAACGTAAAAGCCAAATAAAAATGAAAAAACAAAAAAATACGAAGTGACAGTATAAATGAGAAAAAAATTGGCGAAGATGTGTAAGAAAGATTAATAGGAAACAATTATGAATAGGAAAATAGTAGGGAATGTATTGGGTAAGATGTAGTGTATGTTATATTTACAGTTTTACTTGTAACGCGGTTTAAAACTGTTTTCGCTGTTTTCGCCCTGAAAACTCAAACAGCCATCCCTCTTCGACGGCGTTAATTAGCGGCGGCACGGACTAACAGCCAGTTTTTATGTACACAAAGGGGGAACAATCGAGTATATTACCACTCGTTCCAATATACATATTTATTATGCATATACCTGTTTCCTCTTCTGTACGTCATTCGCTTGTACGGTTCTCGAAACATCATTATGTATAAGGGTCCACGAAGGCATCTCAAAATTCATCCAAACCAAGATTTTATACACAAATATAACGTCGCGATGATTTTTTATGCATAATTATGCAACAAAATGGGACAACTGCTCTGAAAGATCGCTATATTGAGACGATATATGCGATTGCTATATATATACAGGGAGGTATTGTTGCAGTGCTATTTGAAAAATGTTGCAGTAAATAAATTATTTGGTTTACACAATTCTGAATTCATATAAAATTTCGTTCGAAACTATTTTGATAATATATGTACAAATATGCACTCAGACAAAAAAAAAGGAAGAGGGAGAGAGAAAGGAATTCGTTGATTCAACAAAATCATGTTGAATGCTTTTTTTCTCGTCCTTATATAAATAAAGTCAAAAGAACCGAACGCAATTCAACGAAATTCGTTGAATAAACTAATTTTTTTTTTGTTCTGTGATAAAGGAAGTTGATGGAATTATTCAGTCAATACGTTGATATTTATGCATACACAGCCAGACGTTATTATGAATATATAGTTGATAGTTGGCACACCGTACGAATTAATGTAAGCCTAAGATTTGGAGTCTAAGAAATAGCATTAAACATATACTGCATATACATAAGCGCGCTCCTGTGGAGATGTTGTACAGTTGATATATATCCTTTTGACGCAACTCCCAATGGTGACTATACTGTGCGGGCCCAACAGTGCTACTAATCCCCGCTCATTAGTAACACGCCACAGACAGTCGACCATTAGTAATTTTTCTGTTGGCTGCTACTCTCTCTCTCTCTTTCTCTCTCTCTCTCACTCTACCTTCTCTTTCTCCTTCTTTCTCTCCACCTTACTCAATTGTTCCACATTCGCCTCATTTATTTCTGCACATACTTTCATTTATGCCCTGTATAAAGTTATTCACTTAAATGTATGGGCTTCCAATGCAATGGTCATTGGCACATTTGACTTCCCTCTCGCCATAAAACTCTAGAAAATTGATCTTATGTAATTTTCCATTTCAATATTATGTTCCATTTCATATTTATATATTTATGTATAAAAATTTCGATGCACTCATCATGATATTGATGAAGAATATAAGATTTTGTAACACCGCCACGAAAGTGTTAAATATATTGAAGAACAAAAAGGATTGACATATGAGTTAAATAGTACTACATTGTAGTTTGCCTTGATGGAAAATGTTATGGCGTCGTGTACGCTTATGTGGCTGAATATATTGTGCGCATCCGTATGTATGTCATTGAACAGAAACTCGATACTCGCACGTGGCGCTTCATGATACCGGGTGTCATGTGTATCAGGGCATATATCTCATTCAAGATAACAGCATATATACTAGTTGATGACACCACACGATCACTCCTCATCTTATATGCATATATTTTGAACGCGCGCACATACTAAAATACGCACACACACGCACTCCCCATACATCCATAGGTAATATCAATTACCTCGTCATTCAATCCTCATGCTATTATATTATATGTTCATGAGTGAAAAATCATCGATCGTTTCTTGACACCACAAAGAGAAAGGACTGCCTGGAGGTTATTCATCGACGCAAACCAATCGTTTACAATAATATGAATCTGATGCTTTGTAATTCTGTATCACGATAAAGATCATGAATTTTATTTCTTTTCATTCTGTGTTCTCAGTTTTTCTCCATATCAATAATTGCAAGACTGAAATCATTTTCCTTGATTCAAACACAGACGTAACAAAAAATAAATTTCAGGAATTGGAATTGTTTTAGTGGTTATTTTATTTCCAACTGAAGTTAAAATTCACTTTTCAATGTTCCCTGATTAAAAATTAATCGCACATTCTATGTCTATTTCCCCTAAGATATTCATAACATTGTTGAATATTACAGTGGCGACTATAACTATTTCATCATTGATCTCAATAAATGTCATAGTTTTGACAACAAATACCAACGACACCATGTAATGGTTGCCGTAGGCCTACCAATATAATCATTTGAGGGCAGTTCGCGCGTATGTCCCCTCCCATGACATGAGTAACGCGCGTGTATTATATTATCGTTATAATATTTTCGATTGCTATAATGAATTTGTGGCTAAACGGTGGCGCAATCACTGTAATTTGATAATGAAGTGGAGAAAAAAATTTCATTACGTTTGATGACTTTAGAAATGATAGTGTATATGAAAATCGAAATTAAAACAATTCAAATATAGAATATATCAAATGTAATTGATTCATATGGTGTATTGTAATGAAATTGATGGAGGAGATTTCGAGAGGAAGTGGTTTGTCATTCATGACTTTGATACATTTGGGAGATTGGAATATAATATATGCAGACGATAATATGGGAGACGAAATTGAGGTAACAAGTGATGGATGAGCACCAATCAATGCAACTCTGAATAAAATACTAATGAGCGAGAGTATGAACGAATATGCTTTATTGCCACGCAGCGAATTCAATAGTTATGTGTATGTGTGGATGGAGATGGAAAGAAATCATCGATGGTGTGTATCGATTTTACGTTCTGAGCCACGCACCCACTCCCCTTTGTACAGTGAAATCACGAAACAATAGTAATTATAATGATTTTCAACATATAGAAGAATAAATTGAGTAATACAACCAGATGGAATTGAAAAATATTCAATTGAAAATTGATGATAGATAAAAATGGTCACCTGAGTCATGAGCCTGTCGGCGCCAGTGCCTTCTTCATCCTTGAATATAATGTCAGCATTGTAATTCGGCACAAGATCCCTGAACCTCGAATCATGTCTCGAAACACGACCCTCAGCGAGTCCACTTGCTGGCAGGGTATTTTCACTAACATTAGGTACATGTTGCTTGAACACTAGTGGTGTAAGTTTACGAAGGATAGGTCGGCGTCCACCACCCCTACCAGGACCGCATGCTAGAACACCACTGGAACCATTCAACGCCGGAAGCCACAGTGTGAGCAAAATAATCAAAAGTAATCTCGGTGGTGGTTTACGCTTCACTCTGCAACGCTGTTGCTGATTTTCAGTATAATTACGGTGGTAATGATAATGGTAAAAGGAATAATGGTGGAGGTGGCGGCGATGGTGGGGATAGTGGTGATGACGGTGATGATGGTCATGATGATGATGATGACGATGGTGATGATCATGGTGGTGGTCTTGGCGGTGGTGGTAATGGTGATGGTGATGGTAATAGTAATAGTGGTGGTGATGATGATGATGATGATGATGATGATGCGGATGATGATGAGGATGATGATGATGATTATATTGATGGTGATGGTGGTGATGATGATGATGATGATGATGATGATGATGGTGATGGTGATGATGATGATGATGGTGATGGTGATGGTGATGGGGTTGATAATGACTATTTTGACGGAGGTTCGAAACCGGCCGCGCGCTCCCTTTGAGTTGCACCATAATCAAGTGGCTGGCCAATGACCAAGTGGTCCCAGTTGTTGTTCACCCGAAGGTGTCAATGAAGACCACCACCGCCTCTTGCGACTAACCTCACTCACGACTAACCATAACCAGGGCATCACACCCCGATGTATCAAATACCACTTTAACACTCTTTCCGTTTTCGCACTCAACTCCTACAACTCATTTGAACCAACACCCAAACACACACACTCGCGTATACACACTGGTACACGCACATTGATGCGTGCGCGCGCGCGCGCGCTTGAATGCCCGCGAGTTTTGCGAGCACTTTACAAGCATGAGTTGTGCCACCGGCAACTATTCCATTCATCCACCGGGCAACATCACCAAATAATTATATAAACACCTCTTGTATTACAACATTCATTGGCATCACTTAGTAATATTCGATATTACACACAGCACACAGTATTACAATGCGAAACGAGTAGATGGTAGTTAGCAGTGAGTAAAAGGCCATCAACAAACAATTGTCACTCGATCATTTACTTTTCTTCGTGCAACAATATCGATTAATAATGCAAATTGTTGTCATACACGAGTTTTCTTCATGAATTTGTAGAAGAAAATGTTGGCTGTGGTAGGTAACTGAACACGTTTCTACAGCAGACTCAAAGCATTGACGCAAACGAAGCGGGTTGAGTTGAGTTGAGTTGAGTTGAGTCGAGTTGAGTTGAGTCGAGTCGAGTCGAGCTGAGCTGAGCCGGGCCGGGCTGGCTCGGGCCGGGCCTATAACCCCCACCTACGCTACCTCGTGGTCACTGTGGACACGGCCACTCATAAGATCCCACCAGTTGCTTTGATCAGTGACGTCACGCCTGAGGGCGCTCCTCGATTGGTCGTGGGCGTGGCTGGTGGGCCCGGTAAACGAGGACAGGTGCGAAATCCCGGATGAAAGTTGCACGCGTGTATATCCACACCATGCTTTTCTCGTGGATGCTCTGTTCCTCTTTGTCACGCGTAAAATCGTCTTTATCCACTCCCACTTTCCGCCTTCGTTTGCCTCGCCGTTTTACACTCGTCTCTCCTCACTCTCTTCTTTTCTCTCACGTTATTTCTCGCTTTTTATCATTCATTTTCCACTCACTCATACATATTTTCCTTCATATTTTCGTTCGCCAACCCCACTTTCAAGTGTATAATTGCATGTTACACGACTTCGTGTATAAATATGCTTTCCATTAAGTTGCGTTTCTGATGCTTGTTCGCTATATGTAACGGCTCATCGTTCTTGGCATTATATATGCATGTATACTTGCGCGCGCGCGCTCGCGTCTATGTGCATGTGTGTGTGTGACAATTTTCAATTTGTTTCGAATATATCGTTGGAAATTACGTTGTTTGTGATGTATAGGTTGTGCAGCAATCAGATCCCATGTTATATTAGGAATAAAGATAATCCCGCAACTGTTAACGATTAAGCCGGTAAAATTTATCAAAGGATTAAGACCGTATGATGGAATTGATCATTCTCAAATTTGTTAGCACTTTCAGTATATAATTCGCACCCCTATAAATCATCGACGATCGGCCGTGTGGAGATTCGGCGCCGAACTGACATCTGATAGGATACATTAATCATCGTCATATCCAAAATATATATATTATATTCAACAGTCTTCACTATTCTGTCAATATCGTTCTATCGATAAGATACGTTCTATATCTATATAGCATCTAAAACGTTAAGCGCGCGCGCGTGTGTGTGTGTTTATATGTGCAAGTGTTGAACTGTCTGTTGCGCAGGTTGTCGTCAGCGAATCCGGTGCGCACATTTCTACATAATATATCGATATCGATTCATCTTATCGCCTATGGATATTCATATGACAAAAAAGTCGTTCTTTATATTTCTATATATCGTTGCGATCATTTCCAATGTATTTCCAGTGAATACGATTATATCGATGATGATGAGATGCCGTGAGCAAGGATGTGAACACACTGTGTGAATCGATCCTTGGATCGCATATATATAATTAGGTTGTGAATGGCCCATTTCGGTTGTATATACATTATGTAAATTATATCCAATATTCAATTATATTATAGCTCGAGAAAAGATACAATGTTGTTAAAGTATTATGCTTTATTGTCCATCTTATTCGATGAAAGTGGCGATGTGGGTGGGGAGATGAGGCATGAAGATGATATGCCGTATCATAAACATATATGGAAGTTATTCATGCATTGAATGTATATATATATATATATATATACAGACGTAATATCCTCACATATGTATACATATATGGTGTATATATGAAGATATACCTCTTCATCGCGCTTTGTTAGTAATAGATAATTTGCACGGTGTACCTCAGATATGATATTGATGTTTTATGTAATTGATTATCGTAAGTGCAGCTTGAAGATAAATTCACTAATGAAATTCTACAGAGTGTGCAGAGTGTCATTTGTTTCATATGTCAATACGGAAAGTTGAGCACCAGGAAAGAAAATATTAAAATGGAAATTGGCGACGAATTTAAAATGAAACTTTCCTTTTTTTTTTTCAGGAGTTTGAGAAACTGACAAGTTGTTATAATTGTATCAAAATTGTTCATTTTACGTGAAAATATGCCAAGTACATAAGCGCACGGACGTCAGAACTGTGAAAAGTATCGCTAAAACTACAGTTTAGTCAAGAAAATTTTTCTTTTCTTCAGTAATGAATATCTACATTAGTGCTGTCAACGACATTCACCATACGATTGCCATCATCACACGTATGACCGTTGTATGATGTATCTATCTATGATAGTATTACATTTTGTGCATGGACCTGCATCATTTTCCATTTTTCAAATTGTATTATTTCTATGATTTGCTGTGATAGCATAATACTATTTTTACAGCAGCTTGACTTTTTTCCCATATACTCTCAGTAGTTCGAGCAAAAAGTCAACGTGGGACTGCGTCAAGAGTCAGATTGAGTTAATTTACTATAAAGCTTCCTGATAGATAGCTCCAATATTCATTATGGAATACGTATAATTTGAAATTCGTACGTTCTGCGGATGTGCGAACGCGAGAAAAACAAATAGAATGGTGGCGGCGCCAGATGTAACAGCGGTACAAGAATAAACCATCGGGAAAAAGAATGAGAATGAGAAGTGTACGAGGATGGAGAAGGAAGAGAAAAAGAAATGATGATGATGAAGGCGATGGCGAATAATAAGATGAAGCCAAAGAAGAAGATGAAAGACAAGGGGAATGAAAAGAAAGAGAAAAAGAGAAAGTGGATGGGCTGTAAGCAGTAACACAGCAGCGCAGCGGCCAGCCCTACACCACTATACCACTACCACTATACCACTATACCACTATACCACTATACCAGTAGAAGTAGTGGTCATCCACGATGAAGAAGGGAGAGACGAAAGCAAAACTGGTGGAGAGTGGCGGAAGCAACGATGCCGCTCAAAGAGACCGACATGGAGGGGCCTCCTGTGAGAAGGCACAAACCCCAATAATAGCACCAGAATTTATATACCTGCATGGAACACGATGGAATGGGCCCGGGACTCTCTTCTGAGCTCTGGTTCTTCAGGTGTGGCTCTCTAACGGGCACCAGTTGTGCGCGTCTCATATCTTGACTTCTACTTTTTCTTCTGTGTATGTACTTGATCCTTCACCATTATCATTATGCACGACGTAACCGTCACTACATTGATTCCATATTTAATCTTCCTCAATACGATTCCCTTTATTATTTCTCTATTTCATATTGTACGTTGCCAAATAGAAAAGAAACTAATAACAGTATAATTCCACATATGGTGGAGGAGTTTTGAGTTTGATTTTTGAATTTATCATCGACACTCATCCCTGCGTGTTGATACTCGATCGTTATGGTGAGCATGAGACAGAGAAATGAGAGACACACTGGCAACGCACCGAAGATTATGAGAATCGGGTGAAAAGGAAGGTGAGACCGAGGAGGATAAAAATGAAAAAGATAGAGTGAGTGTGATGGCAAGTGAGCGCACAAAGAAGGCCATTTCACTATACAACATCAATCACTCGTGTGTATAGTGGGTTGAGAGCACGAATCGCCCTGCAAAGCCATACTAGCCTTAGCAGCCTTACCAGCCATCCGATTGGGACGAAGAATGACCAGCCGTATTGTCGGCGGCGACGGTTGCGCTCATTCTTGAAGGATATGTTGAGGCCAAATATTGTGAAAGGTCTAGAAAGGTTTAGTAGTATATAGAAAATAGATTTGGTATTGCGTGCCGCGCCTATAATATTAAAGGAAGAAAAATAGAATGAGAATGGAGATAGGGATGGGAATGGGAATGGGGACGGTGCAAGTGGGAAAAAGAGAGGAAACGAACGATGTGCATCAACGTCTATAGCGATCATACAATCATTGGCGCATATCTTTGTATAATCTTTCGCTGTCCCAGTTATATCATACAAACTCATCATCTTCACTCTCTCATGTTTCCCCGCACCCTTTCAATCACTCATTCTCCACTTCTGTCTATAACTAAAATACTAACAATTTAACATCTGTATATACACGCAATGGATACACAGAATATCTGATGAATATATTAGAATGTCGGTGTGGGAAGTTAAATGCGAAAGGGTGAGAGTGCGAATGAGAATGATTCCTACGAAAAATCGGGTATATATGGGCTCTTTAACAAGTGGCGGCTCTTTGAACTCCCGGCTCACTCTGAGGAACGAGGAGCCATTTACATTTTACACGCGAAAATACACTTTATATAGCCTGGGCCAATCATCGCGCGAGCCTCATTCCGCGGTCTCACATACTTCGCCTCTTCACATTTCGTGTTTTTTTCTTCTCCTTATTCATCCTTTTTTTCTCTCTATCTTTTTTCATTGTCTATCTCAACTTGGCTCAGGTGTATAAAACCACACGCGACTTCAAAATACTCACACATATTAAATGAATAAATAAATAAATGAATATATATATATATATATTTATGTCTATATACTTACTTGTTTACACAGATTATATGACAGGCATCAATGTTCTGAATCATGCGAATGACAGTTTCTGTCACGCGGTTTTATATATAGATAGACATTAACACAAATAAGTGAAATGAGCTGGAATTCGAAAAGGGTAAAGAGTTTATATTATTGAGAAATATTGTATGTTGGCACATAGCTTCAAAATGAATAATTGCATATTAGCGAAAAAGAATGAAAATAGTTGTAAAAAATAGTAAATGATGTGCGAGAGTACAAAGGGAAGTGTATAAAAAGATTTACACGAACAAAATGGGAGAGAAAAAAAGTGGAAACACTGCTAAGGAAAAATGTAAAGGAAGCGCCGTAGAGTTGGCGTTGATCGTGTGCTCGTTGTAGAGCGGAGGCATGTAAAAGTAGACCACACAGGACGCGGCACGCGCGCGCTCTACCGGGTGGCCGAGCAGATGTCCCATTCGGGAATACTCGAGCGTAATCGGTAGCATTCGGATATAGTCGGTTTTTCCCGGTGGTCGAAGTTTGCCGAGGCCACACAGAGCGCGCACGCGCGAACGCTTTCTGGGTGGCATTCACTCGCTGGCCGGCATACTGCTAAGATTGAAAATATTATAGTGGTGGTATGGTCACATAGGTGGCTGTTGGTGGCTTGGATACGCGAGCCACTCTGCAACCTGTTAGTGTCGGAGCATTCACATATTATGCCCCACTACATTACCATCTTTCTACCTTGTCTGAACAAAGCATTAAGGAAAGGATAGGAGAGGGAACTGATGCCGATGGAACTCGTCCCTCATCTCTTCTACTCCCACCATTTTACATAGGTATCTCAACACAAATCGCAGGTTGTCCGCTTGCCTGCCTGCCTGCCTGCCTGCCTGCCTGCCTGCCTGCTCCCCTGCTCCCCTGCCCTCTTGCGTTTTCGTCTGTCTGCATCTTCCTACGGCATCATGAGCTTCTAATAAGATTCCAATTTGTCAATTAGAGGGAGGACGGTCTCAGCCAACACCTAACAGTTGCTTTCCATCACACTCTCTTTCTCTCTTTCTCTCTTTCTCTCGCGCGCGCACGCTCTCTCTCATTCTCCGCCTGTGTTTTTTTTACTACGCTCATCAGTAAATTTGTATATAAGTCGAAACCACAAAAACAAAATATTTTTATCCATTTTTCCACAGGGACGCGCATCTTATCGAATACCGTTTACTTTTGTTATCTTTATTCTTCTGTCGGCGCGAGTGGCACGTATCATAAGTTTTGTTTTCTCCTTCTGGGCCCCCGGATCGAATTTCCGGTATTTCACGGCTGTAAAATTTCGTGACTCGTCTGGGTTTTTTTTTTTTTTTATTATCGTCTCCAGTCGGCAAGACTTATCGTCATTATCGTTTCTCTTCATTTTGCGGTTTTTGTGCGCGTTTTCTGCTTTCCTTCCTTCTTTTTTCTTTCACTGCCTTACCTTTTTTCTCATTCACCCCTTTTTTCTGCAGTAATTTAACTTTAACGCTGTTGAAAGAGCCTTCAAATTTCACATATATATATATGTACACATGAATATACTGTGCGCGGTGTTGTCACACAGGAAAGTTAATCGTCGAGTATAAAACGCTACGGCTAACCACGACATTTTATTGCGTGTCATATGCAGTGTCGTTACATACTTGGGAGAAGTAATCAGCGCTCAACGATAAGGTTCTGAAAATATTGTTGCGGCAAAACGTGGTACACTCTCATTAAGAGGGAAAATGTAAAAAATAATATACTTTTTTGGGATTGTTGGTGAAAGTTAAGACAATAGATTTTTCAGCGTTTTCAGTGAAGATATTTTAGTTCATTTATAAATCTGTATCACATATGAGATAACATAATTTAAGCGCTACGAGATTACCAACAGCTATTGGCGTAAAGCCATTGATGATCACATGCACAACATGAATGAACAATAAATGAAACATATGACAAGTCAAGTAGGCAGTGGGCCAATACTCTTGGCTGCTCTCTCGGATGTTGTACAAGCACAGGTCGCATGTGCATTACACTTAAGCGTGGTCGTCTGCTAACAGCATTTACATGCACACGTCGCATCCGCATCTTCGTTTTTGTTTACCAACCAAACTAACTGGTTTTATATATATGTGATCTATACCTATATCCTCGTCTTGACATACACTCAAATGGACATTCTCCCAATATATCACCGATGGTTTTTTTTTTTTTTTTTTACCAGCCGAGTAATCGATGTTGTCCGGAAAGAATATTACACGCCAATAATTTTCATTAACATCAAGTGAACAGATCTTCATATATTTAACTGTCTACACCGGACAAACAAAAATATATATATAAATGAACTACTGATCATGCTTATTCGGAGCATCATCTCTCTCTCTCTCTCTCTCTTACTGACAATTTCGCATCAACGAACCGTAGTATACAATTATATTTTTTATTCGTGGATTGAATTGTCAATATACAAATGGTACCTGCTATTTGTAGAATTCATTTTGTATATGATTTACCATTACACGATCATATTAATGTCTGTGACAATATAACTGTGATACACTATCAACACCTGAACATATCATTTGCGGATATATATATATTTGACAATGATGTAAACCAATGCTGCGTAGAGGGAAAGGTTTTTTCCACGTCTGCGAATATTTGAACATAACTGAATGACATTTCCGTATGACGGTTTGGGAAAAGAAACGCATTGTGGAATTAAGGGAAAGATAGGAGGCAATGGGAGAATAGCTGCCGTCAGCGTTTCTATATATATATATATATATATATATATATATGGGTGTGTGTGCGTGTGTATGTGCATATATATGTATGTTGTACAACGTGTATAAGTCAAGTCCCTGTGCGCAGAGACAAAGGAATGCTCTCTTCCGCCCCCTTTTTCTCCTCCTCCCCCTCCTCCGCCTTTGCCCTCGACATTGCGTTAGCCTTCGCGTTCGCCTTTTTCACCTTATCCTCATAGCGTCCCTTCCGCCTTTCCTCCGTTGTGTGTCGTATCCACCTTGACTCCCGCGATCCTCAGTAACCCTTCTTTTCGCAGTCTATACCGCAAAAGAGAAAGATAAAGAAATATATATAATACGGTGGAAGAAAAAAGAATGAACGAACAATGAGCAACGGCGAAGGAGAGTGAGAAGAAAAAGAAGGAGAAAAAGAAGAAGAAGAAAAAGAAAAAGAAAAAGAAGAACAAGTACAAGAACTAGAACAAGAACAAGAACAAGAACAAGAACAAGAACAAGGAAGAGGAGAAGGAGGAGAAAGAGAAGAACAACAAGAAGAATAAGAACCAGAACAAGAACAAGAACAAGACCCAAGAACAAGGAGGATGAGAAGAGGAAGGGGAAGGAAAAGGAGAAGGAGGAATAGCCTATTCCACTTATACGTTGCTCGAATTCAATTAACTCTCCGCCTTCTTTTCTCTCTGCATCTCCTTTCGGTGTATACCCTATCTCACGTAGCGCTCAACGCTACCCCTTCTCCTCCCCATTTTTTTTTTCTTCCCCCGTCTTTCACCGTTTGACTTATACTGGGTGTTCTGACAAGACCAATTGCACAACATACAATAAATAGATTGTTTACCATTGATTTTACATATAATTATGACCATAAACGTTTTCTATCAAATGTATATGTCCCCGAATACTTTCATCGTATATTACAAAGGAGCATGGAATGTTAATACGCGTATATATAAAACAGATCACTTCGAAAATATTCTTTAAATATTTTTCACAATTACTGTCGCTCTTGACAATTTGCGATATATTCATTTCCCCGTTTAATGATCAAATATTACTTCAAAAAAATCTCTCTCAGTCCAATTTGTTACAAATCCACTGTACTCGACCGTCGATCTGCAACTTGTGCGCATAAAATCAGTTTGCACTGCGATGTTTTGTCATATTTTGTGATGACATCGGTGCCTCTTCCGATGATGTCTTAAAAGGTAGTGAACTGAAATGCACATGGATAAAATTTGGGGACAAAATTTTTCAAAACTCTATAAAGTTATCACGTGATAATGAACGAAAAGAAAAAAAAAAAAAAAAAAAGAAAAAAAAAATAGAGAGGAGATGGGAATAAAGCTGGGAAGGATGGCGCAGCATGAGTGGGAGAGTACTGTGGTAGCAGCGCCTACAGGAGCCAAGTGTCTACCAACGCGAAATAAAGCATCGCAATACAATATGCTACACGTCAATTGATGGAGTGTGTGAGTTGAACCGAGGAGTAGAGTGCGAGGGAGAGTGAGAGAGAAAGAAAGATAGGAGCAAAGGACGAAATAATATGAAAGGAGACGCGACGAGACGTTCACCATGGTCGTACGCACGAATGCGTCACGCGTCCACGACCGTAGCTAATGACGTGTCGGATTAATTGTATGATCTTGGCGTGAAAGTCGTAAAGTCGACGACGCACGGGGGACTTTCATCCTCGCGCAACCGCGTGTTCTTCTCTTCCTTCATATTGTGCATACATTTATGTGGAAAGCAAGAGATATAGTGCGTATGGGATCTCACATTTATATTGTAATAAAGAATATAAGTTACATGCGCCGCAAATATACCAGTGCATTATACTGGATTTATTTCTGAGGTCACACAGGCGCCATCACTCACCAGTCTAAATGAAAAATCCGTAACTTATATATCATATATATATTCCTTCTACTGCATACATGTGTATGTGTGTGAAATGAATATAAAAATTCTCGGATAACCGATTTTGGCCCATAACCGATGTTTGTCTATAAATATATACACATGAACCGTCGTGCGTGGCAACATTTCACTGCCCCCTCGGTCGCTCGCTCACTCTCACTGTCTGTCTTTCTTTCTCTCTCTCCCATTCTCGTCTCCAAAGAGAGAGTGGCCGTTGAATCCTTCGCTACCCACTCTCTCACTCTGTAGTTTCCCACGAGAACCACCGCCGCCGCCTTCTGGAATGTCACTCCCCCCTCTTTGCCCTCCCTCAACAGGGCCACCCCCCTGGTATATGCTACTCACCAGGGCCACAATCCAATACATGACTACACATAGCTCGTGCTCGTTCACTCTCATTTGTTCTCCCCTCACTCTTATTCGACTTATGGTACATTCACTTCTTACTCTCTTACGCTTCTATCTATCACGATATTCTCCATCCTCCCATCCTTCCTTCCTTCCTTCCTTCCTTCCTTCCTTCCTTCCTTCCTTCCTTCCTTCCTTCCTTCCTTCCTTCCTTCCTTCCTTCCTTCCTTCCTTCCTTCC
>JAPYZH010000566.1:0-36772 GCA_030523085.1 Meteorus colon | reverse complement strand
ATCAATTTTCGATCATAAGTACTTATAAAAAATATACATAGTTTAAATTTTTATGATCAAGTGGTAAATGGGGGGTCCACTTGACGTGATCTTGCTCAAATGGGTTCTGGATTTTTAGTTTGATTCTATCAATTTGATGATCGTTAGACTATTGAAAATGTTCACAGAATGATATAATTTTCATTATCACATTCACGAAAGTTACTCAATATAAGAAGATCATCATTTTAAGTTTCTCAAAATATTCTTCATGCTTCAAGAATATATAAAAAGTTCGAAGAATTCGAGATTAAAGTGCGTATGTAAACTTCAGTATTTCTTTCAAATGAATTATGAAACAATTGATAAGAACACAAAAGAATGAGATTACATAAAAATATGAGTCTCTATTGCTCACCCATTGAAATAAATTTGGTATAATTTTTTACACTCGAATTTGTGTACTTTACGAATTGGCTAAACGTTGTCAGGTGTGTTAAATAGAATGGCTGATACTCAACTACAAAGAGCAACTGGAAATTCGTACTCTCATCGCCATTATTTTTTATATGCCTATACAGTCGCGTCTGTATACGTTTATAGCACTTTCTGCACGAGTCAAAAGCAGGCCATGAAAATCTCTTGCAACTGGAAGTAACTGTCTCTTTGCGCCGAGAATTCTCCAGCTGCGTTTGACTAAAACTGCACTCGTGCTCCTTGTCATTTGAGTTGTCGACTCGACGAGATTTTCTTTCTCTTTCTTCGTCGTTGTGACGCTATTCATAAATATCATACAGTGATTCCATTTCGAGAGTTCTGTCTGATTTATCATAACGAATTTTCACAGAATAAAAAATCGAATAAATCAATAATGGAACAGTGCTCGAGGAATGAGACAGTATATATATGCATGGAAATTATATTCATGGTATAATCACACAGTATAAATTATGAAATGAGGATTACATATTGTGATCACCGAGTAAAATGGATTTTATTTTTTCTGTCTCCCTTTATATCCAATAATCAATCGAGTGGAATTGCATTCATTGTCAAGGTGAATAGCTGCTTTTGAAGCGCAATGAAACAATTTCAAATGGAAATACATTCTGTAGTCACATTGCTTGATTGCAATCGAGGGGATGATAGTGATAAACCTAATTTATATGTTCCTTCATTTGTATTAGGACAATTTTTTCAGGAATTATTCGAAGATATTGAATCATGAAGAAGAATTTTATTCTTCTACTTTCTTTTTCAACAGATGGTCCAGAGATTGTGGTGATGTTCGGAGTTGGTATCAAGATAGAACTGTTTAGATTCAGCTATTTTTTATGGTAATGAAAAGGGCGCGTTTCTTGAGATAGTGTCTCATAAGGAGTCAGAGGGTAATAGGAATCCAACTATTTATTCGCGGCCTAGAATAGACAATTGAATTTTTTAATTATTTTCTGGTTCGTCCTCACTTTTTCAACAGATTCAGCACTCCTATCAGATATTCGATTTTATCGTAATTATTTTGATGGAAAATAATGAAGTAAATTGAGGAAATTTTTAATCTTCACAAAAGTCTCGGATTTGCACTTAATTAAAAGTGAAATTCATTTTATTTCAAGCGACGAAATGGTTCGTAGATCGAGAATACTTTATTCTCAATATTTCACACTTGAAACGAGAACAAATTTTATTCTCAATTTATCTCTGAACCCTATGACACACCAATTTGTTTTTTCCTCCAAAACAATTCTAATGTATAAAAGATGTGATTGAACTATGAATTTCGTTTGCATGAGAAATAGTAGGTGAAGCCAAAAAGATCCGCGTCGAGGAGAAGATCATTACATGACGAGTGAATATTATAATATAAAATCAACAGTTTATTCTATGACTGCAAATCTGAGAATGAAGAGAAACAATTTGACTTATTAAAAGCATATTTTTCCTTCAACAAATATACAATCAACACGTTGACCACAACTAGTCAGACATCTCAGATTCTGTTTCTTTTGTCTATGATTACAATGGTGTGAGCGGAGAACTAAAAAGGAAGGAGAAATGTCATCGGAAATGAGAGAAATGAGATAAAAATCCCCGTTAACCTAATCATTTTCATTTTCTTCGTCCTGCACTATATAATATATATATATATGTAGTTGGTCATCGGTCGAGAAAATAGTCGAGCATTGGAGCGTGTCTGGGCGGACTCCTCTCGAAAAATACGATTGGGTCTCATCCTCCTCATACCCAGCAACGTTCAATCGCGGATCTCACTCGAGAACGACTCGAGTGCCAAGTCGATGCTTCACGTGGAAGGGCATGAAACTAAGCTTTCCTCGCCTCGAGGATTCCACACGAAATTCTCATCTTGGCTATTCCCCTTGTTTCAGTCTACCCCGTGACGATTTTTCTCCTTTTATTTTTTATTTTATTTTACTTTACTTTTTTTCTCTTTTCTCTCTATTTCGCCACTCTATATCCGCTACGCTCTCACCGACCTAGATACGTCTTGAGCCATTGGATCAATCGTTTCTTATACATATACATTTCACTTCTAAAGTGGTCCTTGAATTCTTCGCCTTTTTCTGCTTATCGTACAAAACGATATTTTTTCATGATTCAATTTCAAATTCGCCTATCGATGTATTGAATTATTTGTTCATATAAAACGTGAATCATTATTTTTACCAGAAACAACAAATAACATATGAAAATAAATAGATAAAGAAATGAAGTAGAAGAAAAAAAGTTAACCGACATACACATTGCAATATCAAGGCATTCCGGTCAAACGAGTATCCAATTTTGAATTCGATTTCCTTTAATGTCTGAAGGTGAGGGGCTCTCGTTTAGCTCAGTGTATGGTAATGGGGTTGAACATGGCTCCTAACTTCAGCTTGGCGCCGTTAGTAGCCAGGATATTGGCTGACAAGGACAAACCGTGTTTGTAATGGAGATCCCTTGCCCCACGTGCAGTTTGATCCTTTGGTTCTAGCGTTCCTTCGTATATATACTCTCATGCATTTAGTTGTATACTCAGTCGTTCAGCAGACGTAGCTCGTTCATTTCTAGTAAGCCTTTGTACGAAAACTGGCTTGTGTTATACCTCTTCTGTCTGACAGCCTCCACTATACTACTTGGGCTGCTATATTTCACCAATAGACTGCGTGTCATCTAACAGTTGAAAATAATTGTGCAGCTTTAAACTTACTATGTCAAACATCATGTACTAATTTATAATGCTACATAACTGATAGGCATGTTTACATATTTATATAATTATGGAGGGTGACACTTTACGAATTAACATACTATGATAGAAGTGCTGTAAAATTAGTTGAGTGATATTATGAGAGTGTATTACATTCATCCACATTTTTTTGTTATTACAACTTTTAAATGGAAACATTAATATTTTTTATTTTTCCCCTAACAGAACAAAAGTTCTATAAACATAAGGAGATTGAGTCACGAAAGTTTTTTCTCTCTTTCACATTTTGGAATAGTTTTTATTTTGTTTATGGTAAAAGTTTATACTGTCAAATGTTTCACTCCTCCATTTCTTATTCATATACTTATGTACTTAAATTTGAAAAGATGTGGCCTGAAAAAATTATACGATCTCGCTATTTTAGTCACGTCATACAGAAATAATGACAATGGCAATGATGATTATGATGTCCCATATTTGATTGTTTTCGAAATATAAGCTTGCATATTGTGAAGAATAAAAATTGTGAGATTTACATATATATGGCAATATACACAATTGTAAAGTACGCAACTCTTTAATGCCATCATGTGGAAGTTTTTTTTTTGTTTCCAACAACAGTCACACTCATGTGCACTGGGGTATGTTTAGTACCAGTAAAGAATCACTACTTGCATCATTTTCCTTCTCGACCACCTCTCCTCTTTCTCCGCCTCCCACATTTTCTCAAGCACACGATGTATACTTTTTTTTTTGTTTTGTTTGCTATCAAGCACTGGGACAAATGGTGCGAGAGTGTGCGGATGCATTGCTGGACGTAGTGGGAAGACTGATATTCAGGTTAACGGGTGAGGGTGGCATATAAAAAGGAAAGGGAAAGAAAAAAAAAGTTATTCTGGTAATTTGACAAGAACTTTTTATTTTTTGCATGAAGAAAGGAGAAGTGGGAATCATTGTTCTAGACTTTTCAATCTCGGAGAATAATAGAGGATGTGATTAATTGCTTTTTATTATAAAATTTAAAAGAGATCTGTTGTGATGAATTCATTATTGCAGAGGTGCGAAATATTATGGATGTATAAATATTGTTATGCATGAAAGATGGTGTTGTTGGTGGCCAAGTTTAATTAAAGTTGGAGATTTTAAAAACGGATTGAAAAATATTACAAAAGATGCTGTGGATTATGCGTGATTGTTTGTCTGTATTGTTGCGTCATGACAAAAAATTCAACTTAAGATCACGTTATTCAATAACTATTTATCTTGAGTTTATGATGGCTCTGTGTTTGATTAACATGAGTTTATGACAACTACGACTATCAAATGTTGATGATGGGCGGCGCCAAGGGTATAGTAAAAGTTCATGGCACACTGGCGGATCATATATTTTAGGATGAATTATATGAAATGAATTCATTTAGTATATTTTTCTACCTCATAAAAGTCAATACGGGAATGCAATTTTTTTTATTCATGTGATAGGGAAAACTAGAGTGATATTAAAAAAAAAATTGATTTCACACTTTATGTGCAGATGATTCTTCTTAAGTACGTGGTAGAATTTCTACAAAGTTTCTATAGTATCTAGAGAAAACTTTCAACACGTTTTCGCAGGATTACTTTTATATCATTGCCCGTGACAAAAACTTTGAAGTTGATGAACTGATGATTTTCAATTATAATTCATTCGACTGTTTTCACATTTTTCATTATCAGATGAAGGATGAAGTTGTATAACGAGTATAATCAATTTTCTTATAATATATTTAGGAAATAATGGATACACATTGGGATTAATGTTAAATATCATTTTTATTTTCATAAAGACAAAGAATAAATGGGCAGAAATTACATTAATTAACTTCTAAATGAACAAATGTTCTTTAATGAAAAAAATATGATATGGAAATGGTTGCATTCAATATTTTATAAAAAATATTCAAAATATCCTTGAATATCCAAACAATTTACCATAAATGTACGACATAATTAGTCCAAATGCCAAGAATTGTTAAATGCTGTAGGTGGCGTCAAATTGAGAATGTCTTTGAGACGGTTTCATGAATAGTTTCCATTATACGCTCTGAATAACAAAAGCTTCATCGTTTTGCAGCTCTATAATAACTTTTATAAAATAGTGGTAAGTAGGTAACTTATCTCAACAGCATTGTGATGAATAGCACAACTTTTATCCTTTAGTTATCGCGCAAACTTACTTGCAAGCATGAAAAAGAAACAAAAAAAAGAAAAATAGTACTTGATGTGTCATGATTTCAATATTGATTTTGTAGACTTTTGACACTCTTAATTCGCCATTGACAAACTTGCACAACCAAAAATAGCAAGGAACAAAAATTTTCAAGTTATGTATCATCATTCATTAAAATATGATAAGCTTATTATCAATTAATAGATGCCGAAAGTTATTCAGTTAGTGTGAATATAATAATATCCTTTCATGCATGCTCATTTTGTCAATCTTACATAATTATTCTGGAAGTCCATTTCAATATCAGCAGGTATATACAAAAATTTTTATGAAATGTGCATACTTTCATAGGTGAAGAAAAAAAAAAAAGAGAAAACGGAAGGCAGAAATAGAAAATAAAATAAAATAAAATAAAAGGACATATTTTCTTGAATATAATGAAAGATATAACAAAATAATAATACTAACATTATAGTCTCATTCAAACGAATGAATATGAATTATCGCGACATGCCGTTATTGTGAAATGAAGTAGGTTTTGGTAATATTGGTCTATTGTGAATAGTTCTAACTAATTTTGATATCGGAATTTTACGACATCGCGTAGAGTTGATATTAATTGAATTTTGTGGTAAATCTAATACAAGTTTTGGTTTAATTCCTAAAACTAAATTGTCATCAATCTTTTTTATAACATCTGTCGTTTTTACAATCGTCACTCTTGATAGTTTAGGATGAGTGTATTTGATATTTTGCGGATTATCCTGAGTATGAGCAGTCTCATTGAAATTTTCCACCAATAAATTACTATCTTGTAGCAATCCCGTTTTTTTCGATTTGACTACATTTAAAGCATTCGCATGAGCATTTTTAATATGTTCATATAAATACTGATCATTAACGAATTGTTTCCCACAGAATCTGCAGCACAACTGCACATGACGAAAGTTAATTCGTTCTTCTGGGTTAAAAATTTTACTTGAACTTGATACGCGCGGATTCTGAATATTATCTACTTTCTCTGGTGAATCAGTCTGATGTTCTTCTTCTAAATGTTTAAACAACGAATTTAAACAAGAGAATAATGAATTACAAATTCTACAAGTCAATTGATTTTTCTTCGAATGTGTTCTTTGAGATTTTGATAGTCTCGTACCCGTGCATGTTTTACTGTAGGTACGTATGCATTCACTATCAAATATAATATCGAGATCTGTTTTGTTATAATTGGTTGATGGTGGATCATACTGTACTTCGTCATCACTTATCAATTCTATGTCAATGTACTCTTCTTGTGTATCACTTAGAGTATCTATATTCAAATCAATGTCATGGATTTTTTTTTGATGATCGATTAATCCATTTCGATTAGTAAAGACGTCTCCACAAACGTCACATAATGCCTGGGATACATTCGCACTTGTAGGTATGTCTATTTCTATTATTTCTTCTTCCTCGACTACAATTTCTACCTCCTGTTCTGCTACCACAGTTTGCTTTTCTCCTTCAATTACGTTTTGTGGTATTTCTACAACTTCTTCATATGTTTCTATTGTTTCGGGTGTTTTCTCTGGAATTTCATCTGTCGAATTATCGATAACAACCACTGATGATGTGTTTGAATTTTCTTGTGTATTTTCAATTATTACCGGGTGGTCTATTTCGATATTGTGCAGTGTAACTTGTGATGGTCGTGATTTAGGTATAGATTTTAAATTCAGTCTTCGATCAATACCCAACTTTATGAATGGAAGCATCTCCTTACTCAAATCTATTCCAGTAGTACGAAAAGTTTTATCTGGTTTCGTTGATTGTTCACTTTCTGGATCGCGCCTGATGAATGAATCTAAATTTGTTTGGTGCGATATTTTCGATTGTTGCCGAGTAGAATGACGGCGTCCATTGTAATCACCGGCATGTGGTTGGCGCCGTAATAATTTACGGTGTATATGAGCGAAATGAGTTATTTTCGAAGTCTCGGAACCAAATTTTTCGTCGCACGTTTTGCAATAATGCTGTGGATCACAACTTTCCGATTTTCTACTTTCATGTTTTCTGTTGTGGCTTTGGAGATGTTCAATGTTTCGAAATTTCCTATGACAATATTCACATTCATGATCACCGGTATTGGAATATAGACGTTCATGTGCTGTCAATGACTTTCGAGTATAAAAATTTGCTTTACATATCTGACATATATTATTACGATTGGGCCTATTCAAATCGCTATTTATACTTATTTCCATTGCATTATCGAGTACATCACTCTCTGTAACTTTATCTGTAATTCCAGAAATATTATTTTGTCGGTCTATCTTGATTGATTTACTACCAACATCTTCTGCATTACATAATTTCTCATAATCTTCCGGTTTGACGGAATAAATACTAGCAATTGAAAAATCTGTATTAAGAATCTCAGGATTGTTGAGGATGCACGTATTCCCGTAATTGAGTGAATGAGTTTTTAAATCCATACTATTCATGAATTGTTCATCACACAATGCACACGTATATTCTATTCCTATTGGATGAGGTGTACGTGGATCACTATTATTTTCTGTTTCATTGACAGCAATTTTTTCAACTCCATATTCTTTTGAATATGCTTCACCGATATGTGTTTTCGATGATCGATCATCTGAATCCAGAGATAAATGAATGTGTCTCATATGACAATTCCATGACGCTTTTGATGCAAGAATTTCATCACAAGAATTACATTTAATGTGATCGCTACAACGTTGACTGCTGTGAGTTAATTTAATGTGTTTTTTCAATAACGGGCGTGTTTTACATCGTCGTGGACAATAGGAACAGAGATGATTACCTGTGTTGGTATATTCTAATTGATGATCACTCAATGATACTGCTGTACTGAACATTGCATCACAAATCTTGCATGCATATAACAATCCATGTTGGTTACTTTTCTGCTTATCTTCACTCATTGATACATATTTGTCTGTTGGAACGGCGGTATCATGAATGTGGTACGAGTGCGAATATATGTCTATAGGATAAATAAATCCCTCGTCACAAAGGGGGCAAAAATATATCTGTTCCTTTTTCATCTCCTCTGTATAATGTACTTTCTTTTTGTGACTAAGCGCTTTATATTGGCTCGAAAATGTTTCATGACAAGTAGAACACTCAATGACATTATCATCATAATAATGCATTGAATGCTCAATGTAACATTTACGATCAGGAAAAATTAATTTGCAGACAGAACATGTTCTTTCGTGAGTGCATTCAGTTCTTGGTATAACTTCCAATGGATCATCTTTCATCTCATCATTATGTATGTGCAACATGTGCTGCCGTAATGAACTTTTTTCACGGAAGCCTTGATCACAAATGAGACAAACTATTTCGAACGCTGATTCGGGCTCATGCGCTGTTCTTGTGTGTGCACCCAATATTGAAGGCGATGGAAAAGGTGTACCACAACGACCGCAATGATATTTGGTGGTAGTGGGTGAATACTTATTTTTATGCTCCAAAAATTTTGTTTTATTCTTAAATGTCGTATAACAGACAGCACACTCAAGCGACATGGGGGCTCGCTCATCAGATTTTTGCATTGTTTGTAAACTGGAATCGTCACCGTCATTGCTCTGGATCAATCGCATTCGTAAAATACTTTTTGGCGATTCGTCTCCTTGTATTTCATCATTGTTTTGTTGTTCATTCGTAGAATTGGTTTGTTGTAATTTATGTAGTATTTCACAACTTTTTTCGTGATCTTTCAAATATGAGACCAGCCAAAACTTTTTCTTACAACCTCTACACATATATTTTTCCTTTGAATTTTCACATGATCCTTCGGGATCAATCGGAGATTTCTCTTGTGGTGATTCTGGAATTGCAATGCAATGTTCCATCAGATGATCCTTTAATTCAGAGATATTGGCGTAACATGATCGACATACAGCACATTCCTGATATTGTGGGTTTGTATGGAAGCACAAGTAATGATAAACTAACTTTTTCTTTGTGGTATATCTAGTCTGGCATAAACTCGATATATATAACATTCTTGTTGCAGATGAATCCTCTGTGGTAATGTCATGAGATAGTAAGGATACTGCATCTGTTGGTTCACACAATTGCTGACGTTTTTCCAGTATATTTGGATTTTTTTCTGTGAAGTTTTCTCGCCCTTGATTTACCGCTTCTAATTTCTTCAAAGCCCACTCAAGATTCTTCAATTCCATGCCAACTGTTGGCATAGAATTAATTTGAATGGTTTCATTCTCTTTACTGTTAGCAACATCTGAGACATCTTTTGTTGATTCATAGTCGCTTGGCGAAGGGAGACTCAATCGTTCCACTCTGACTTGACAACTTTGAATATTGAAACGTTTTTTTAATATTGCCCATTTACGTTGTGTTGAACGATTTGGAGTTATAGGATTTGCAAGCCTACTCGCCGAACGCAAGCTATATGTTTTTGTGGGTCTATAGCGAGGTGGGTCACTCAATTCTGAATCACTGAAACTATCATCGCTGACATCATTGTCTGTACTGGAAGAATCATCACTGCTCTCACCGTTGTTTAATAAAGCTTCAAGTTCATGAGGTATCGCACAAATTTTTACTAATGGCGGTTGGACTGACAAATTCGATAGAGTATCAACACTTTTATTAACAATATTATTATTTTTCGATTGTGAAATTGATGGCTGAGGTTCTATGTCCTTTGTTTCGACATCCCTGCAAGCTCGATTCGCTTCATACATTTGATCTTCAGACAGTGGATCGATTTCATTATGAATTCTGCGCATGGAAAATTTCTTCGACGATGGTTCAACCAACACTGTATCATTCAGTTTTCTCTTGATTCCTTGACGATCACGTAATTTCGAATCAATCATAATTTTTTCAATCGCAGTTTTACGACTCTTCATCCGAAGACGGAATTTTTTACTATCGAGAATTTTGTTTATATTGTGACGGTGAAATATGTGTTGTTGTAGATAAAGCTTTTGTTTGAATCCAAGCTTACAATAATTACATTCAAATTTGAAGCGACTCCATCCATCACCACGATGAGCTGAACGTCGGTGAGATGTCAAGTGTATTGGTGAACTGAATTGTTTTTTACATAAGTGACATGTTGATTCTCCTCTAGCATAATAATTTTTGTGTGCTCTTAATACCAATTCTCCCGGAAATGTGACATAACAAATGTCACATTCTACAAGGCTAGATTTAGTACGCGTGCGCAACCTCCTATTAATTACATCAATGCCAGTGTCAACATTGTTTTGACTGGCTATTGAATTTTTTGGCTTATTTTTACTATCATAACTGGAAAATCCAGAATGATCTACGCAATTTTCATTGATGTTCAAACACGTTGATGACGAACCTGCAGCGCTCTTCATTTGCGAGTTTTCTGTGATGGTTGATTCTTCATCACTACCATTATGTTCAAGATGTTTATCGTCATTTGCATCGCTATCCAGTGGCTCTTCTTTTATTTTGACGTGATCCAGGCAAGGCCTCCATTGCTGTGAAAGGAAAATAAAACTCAATTAGAAACAATATCTATATCGATGTTTAAGAGTATAGTGAGAAGAGGAATGCGTATAAACGAAATAACTTCTATTAATTCAATGTAAGAATTGTATGCAAAAACTGATACAAAATATATTTTGTCGGTCACTTCTATCGTTTAATGATAAGTGATTATTTATATCCATTATTATACAGTCTGATATCGTTCAACTAACATTAAACATTGAAATTGATGGTAGGTATTACTTAGAATAAAACTACAGTCATTTACTATGACTTCGCCACTCAATGTAAATTCATTTTCATTTGTCATATTTTATACAATGTGGCCAGTGATATTCCAGACGTACGTCGCCTATCAGACTATCACTGAATAAGGGAATTTCCGGAGTAATTTTCAATCATTATCGTAGTATATTTATACGACTTCTGTTCACGTGATTAAAATCGGAATTCATCATTTAGCTCTTCCTTTTATAACAGTTTGTGCATTTTATGATCTCTGTATTATTATAATTTTCTCTTTGATCTGTCTCAAAATAATTTTCACTCAGAAACAAAGAAAAACGCATTAAGGTATGTAATTAACGTTCATCCATTGTCACTGTGGCGACTCCGAATCCAGCCTAAATCCTGTCTCCTTATTCATTCAATACTAATTGAAAACCATTTCGTTAGGTTCATTTCTGATACCTGAACTCCACCATCGACCATAGCCATCTTGCATACCATAATTATTTGTATTTACTTTCCCAAGAATCAATTATCAATTTCCCCACTTAATACTCCATACAAATTCCAATTTAATTAGACATCAAAGGTTTCCCTTTCAAATAACATTCAAAATGATTTGCGATGAATCTTCTCTGAATGCTACGAAATACTTTGAATGCTACTAATATTAGGTTATGAACATAAGATGAATCGTTCGAACCATTTTCTCATCAGAAAGCCGAATAAAATGTTAAGAATTCAGAATTGATATTTTTTATCTTTTTTTGTACTTACTGGATCATATGTTGCAAATAATACAGGAACAATCGATGAATGTCCATCGTAAACTACAACACGTGCCATTTTTATCGAACTGAATGCATATGTTTAGATCCGAGAAAAAACTAAGAAAGTTTCAGTGTAAAATAATGATGCACGGTGGTTAGCCAACTTCAATCAGCTGTTCGCTGGTGAAAGTGCTGTATTTGAGGTTATCTTGACGCTTGGAGGTATTCACCACTTAAAATTTCAAATGATAGTCTTTCTCGTAGTCGATGATCCCTTCTAATGATCAAACACGCACTTATCACGTAAAATTAACACCACATTCACGTTTCACTGATGCGATTATCGTAAGTTAAGTCGCGTTTATTATTAAAATGAAATTTATATCCACACTTATGTATTGTTATATTGGTAAATGAAAATATAAAGATTTGCTTGAGCTAACGCGCGCGCATGTCTTCTATAAGCGCTGAAACAGTGCAACATGCGGAATAAGTATGGATAAGTGTGTACCAACATGACGAGATGTTAACTCTATATCTAGTGATATAATCCAAGATGGCGGTGTATGATTGGTATTGATTTTGTTCTTGGGAATTCGGGGGTTTAATGAATTATTTGAGTGAATTTTGTGATTTTTTTCCATTTCTCTCTTTTCTGTTACATGAATAAAATAGGTAAGGCTTTTCTAGTTTCCGTTGAATAGCGGACAATCTAGTGAATTCATTACGTTAGTAATTTTTCCCATTTTCAAATGTGGTTTTGCAATGGCGAAGCAGTGTGGAATGGTAGAACAGCGCCATCTCACAGCTGTAGATTAGCAGTACTACATAGCGAGTGAATACCAAGAGAGATTGCTCTGGTGAGCATTTGATTTTGAATATGCTATTTATATATATTTCGGAAGTAGTTTGAATTGCGGATCTTGTAGAGCATTCGAATAGATCGATTCAAAAATGATGAGACTCTGCATTCAGTGTAATCATCTATAATTGGAATGTGATCAAGTGTTGCACACTGCGATCGACCATCTAATTCCACAACGTAATACCACATGAATTGATGGAAAAGAATTTTTTCAATACCGGCTTCAAATGACCAGGTATAATTAGGTCAACATGCATCTGAATCCATTGTATCAAATTCCTCGACAATTCGTTCTTGAAATCGTACTTCTGTGATATTTTCAACAATAATTCTAAACTGTAATAAATAATAAATAGACCAATTATAAAAATGATCATTCAAAATTTCAAAGCGTAACAAAGAAATATTAGTAAAATATCAGCGGAATTTTTTCACCTGGATTCTAGTCTATACGATCTTTCATAAAAGCAATACATTTTCATTTCTCTCACAGATAAATTGTGTCGATCAACATTTTCCTTGAAACAAAACAGTATATAAAAAGCAATACAATATGAAATATGTCGACACCGGTGAAACTCCTTGCCAAAAAAAACCAGACGGGATCTCGAATTGTTTTTGATATTACTCCGACATGTCTCATACATAAAAAATTCATAGATAGATCGAACTATTCTTCTTATATATCAGTATGTGGGTCTACTACCTGCTCGAAAATTAACTAGACATCTTCTGCAAGGTATCAAAGTGAGAGATAAAAATACGAGGTTCATAGACGTTTGCAATGAACGATGAAAAGTGTGAAAAAAAAAATAAAACAAGCGGGTATCTAATTCACTCGGACAGCCAGCACGAAAATATATATATGTGTGTGTCTAAAATCAATAGTGATCCAATTTGTCTGAGCAAATTCGATGAAATAAACGAAAGGGTCCTACGAAATCAAAGGATAGTATGAATGAAAATGCTTGATTGAATTAATATAAATAAAATTTCAAATCAATACTCTTCTCCAATGTATACAATTGAATTTCTCTCCATAAACAATCTCTTTATAAGCTTTCCGATTGTATTGGAACCCTCGATCCGAACGATCGTCTATAACAGGATCCAATTGTATATCAGCTTTGGTCAATATTGATTCAGCACATGAAAGTTGATTCAATGAAATTTTGTCAAGTGTTGCATTCAGGTACATGTTTGTATAATATTTAGTTGAATAGAATTTTTTTCATTCTGTTTTTGATGTCTAAATTCTGGATAGTTATCACGTTGGTATAGACTAACAGGTACTTTTTCTTGTTCACTATCTCTGGTTAAGATGGATTTAATTAATCTAATCGGATTTTACGTGACATTACGGTTAAAAGCTGTCAGTTATAGTTGGGAAGAAAGTTTTATGTTGGTACTTATTGGATTTACCTTAATTTTCCATTCACTCGCCAGCACTTTCGTATTTATAGAGAAAGGAATTTTCTTTTTTACATTGTGACTGCACTGCAGAGAAAAATATGTATATATATATATGTATGACCAATACGTGAAAGCACAACTTTTCACACTAAATAAAACGTGGTTGCACGATGCAACTTTGTACAAAAAATAGTAATAAAGTTGTTAGTATCGTATCTTCTATTATGCAACACATGTTGCCAAGCACGTTATAACGATTTTTATTCTCACATGCTCACGCTTCTGCTCTTTAAATCAAATATTATAATAGTAATATTTCTTATAAATAAACTCATGTCTATATTCAAATGAAATATATCTGGTTTCCTCAATAATGTGGCATGAACAATGTCACAGTTTGATTGAAAAATTTGTGCCATAACAAACTTCATATGATTTTCTTAAGATCATGTAATGAGACAATGATTAATTGTTTTGTTTACATGACATATTATCTCCTTAGTATTAGCTTTTGCAAGCTGTAGATTGCAATTCTACGGGTCTCCCGCTTGCCTGTCTCACATTAGAAATTGTCGACAATATGAAATACCATAAATTATATCCGCTTCGCGCAGTTGGCGAATGCACGTGGCCATTTTCCAACGAATGTGCAAAGAGTGATGGTTAAAGGAGAACAACTCATTGCTCGAGATTCATTAAAGTTGTGTACAACTGAGACTAACGGATTTTTTTCCATTATTGCTAATTTAATTTATAAATTAATATATTTAAAATGTAATCAAAGCATATTGAAGAAAAAAAATAATTTGGTAACGCAGTAGATTAAGCTGATTATCTATTAAGAAATAAAAAATTTGGTGCTTCACATATTACTTTCAATAAATAATTCATTATCCTTCAGTCAAATATTCTTCACATAATGTATTTATTTTTTCACTAATCTCCACTTATCAGATCTATTATTTACCAAAAAAAGCGATACTCAGTTCATGAAAAAAATTGCATTGATTTACAATTTATCATCATTGTCAGAGAATAAAGAAAAGAATCTTGTTTGGATTTCAGTTCGAATTAAACTTCTTCAACATTAGATAAACTTCTTGCAGTATAAATTCGCTTTCAAATAATCATCAACTCTTCCAAACGTCACATTCAGAGCTTTATTTCCGAACAACAACTCAGTCGCACTTAATAAATATATTAATTCGAGAATTGTGTTCAGTCATAGCCAAAGCAACCAAATATCCAAGCTAACTTTCAGTTGAACGACGGTGTCAAACTTTTGTAAATTGTACATGGCATCGTGGTGAAAGATGAAGTGGGCACAGGAATATACAGTGTCAAGAGGTGGCATCACGATAAGTACTTGCGATTGTTCAAGTGGAACACACTGTGATAATAAATAAGTCTTTAATGGATATACTACATGAAAATATAAAATAGCTATGAATTATTCTCTCTTCAACAATAATTCCACTTGATAGTTCTAACATTGTATGCATCGTTGATAGAATTACGTGAAAGATACTCTATGTATACACGTCTGCGAATGTACCCAATTCATAATACGCTTTTATGTTTCGTATAATTGCATACCTAGGGAAACAATTGTAACGCTTGTGTGTTGATAAAAATTCTCTTTCATATGAATCCTTTGAGAGGCCAACTTCAGTCCGCTGTTAAGCGTACCCTTGAGAATATCTCGACATTTTCACTTCGTGTGTTAACGAATAGCTGGATATATCTCTGTATGCGTATATATAATCTTGTTTAAAGAAATGTTGCTATTTCTCATGTCAGTTTCGGTAACATATTTAACTACTTTAATTCTAATAATACTGAACAATGTAAATGTCTAGTTTAATATTTCTTTGAAAATTCTTTTCCTTCAGTTAATCGGGAGGAGTTAAATGTCACGCTATATTGAATAGAGAAAAATTAACAATTCGAAGTGTAAGTCTACGAGGAAAAAAAAATTATTTAAACAAGAGACGCAAACTGATAAAGGATATTTTAGGAATCTTTTTACTCACACAAACACGAAATACCAAAGAAGATGCATACACGATAAAGTTTTAGCCAAATTTATTATAGTTGTAAAACATCTTAAGACGTTTGGATAAAAATATACTAACAAGCATTCTGATAGTTTTTTTTCTGTATTTTCACGAAGTATCTCAGATTGTAATCCAGAAAAATCGTAGAAGTTACAATGCTATTGGTAGATTAACTCAAGAGATCCTAACGATTCTGTTGAAACTTTTACTGTATTTTTTGCAAAGATTTACGCTGAATTATTAGATCTTTCATGAACACTAATTCACCTACAGTATCATTGATATTTACTATTTCCAGTAATGGATAACTTTACGATTGAAGTATTGACAGAAGAGAAATCACATTTTCCTTGAATTTACTTTAAAAATGTAGATTCTTTGATTAAACTTTCTTCTCTTTACAATTCCTTTATAGTCTTCACTTTATTCGCTTAATTCTATTCTATCCCAGGAATCCAAATTATATATTCATAAAATACTACTGCGATCTTTGTGGTACGACATATTTTAATCTCTTTCTTCATTTCGATCCTTTTCTTTACATCTCTAAAGGAGAATAAAATTTATATATATATATATATATATGTAGTGCTTAATGACAGTTGATTAGGATGAGCTTGGATAAAATCTTCACTGTAAATTAAACAGTGCAAATTGTATTACTTTATGATGAAGTATAAATCTGGAATTATTAATTGCCTTTTAATCCATGTAATCTCGTTGAGATTGTTAATAGAACATTACAGATATTCTTTGAGTGATGCTACATCGCTCTAAAGTTCCTCACTATACAATACCACTATATTGAATCTATAGATGCAACCTCGACAATTCTCTTGATAATATTCAACGTGGCCTATATTCAATACTCCAAGCCTTCATCTACTGTTCGGTCGCTCTTCGTGGTTCATCGACTTGGGTGTAGCAATATCGCACAGCAGACTGTCAATTTATAGCTACATTGCATAATAATATTAATAACTACGCAACTGTCTACCAAGTTAGTAATTGACTTAATTCAATTGTGGATCCAACATTTTCCGTATGGCAGCATGGATTATGTCACTATAATTTTACATCAACTGATCCTTATATCGAATATTCCTGACGATACGCAGATGTATTTTCTTTCCTCAATATGTAATTCAAATTATTGTCATCCGAGCATGCTCATCAAGTGAAGTAAATTGTGCTTGGTAATTTTATTTATGAGCGTCAGTTAGGGTTTTCTTTCAAGGAATAAGAAAATGTCGTGGTAAGACAGTAAGTGAACACTAAATAGTTTTGTGAAGTTTATCAGATTTTGTGGTGAAGTTGGAAGATTCGTTTTGTTTTTAACATTAAGGTGTTTGATGGTTACAAGAATTGATTTTAATTTTCACAGTAATGAAGTTTCTTATTAAAATATGATAACGTTGAATACATTAAATCGAAAATGAGTATCGCCATAGAATGATGTTGATTGCGTTTAATAAAGTGAATAACACAATGGGATGATATGAAGTTTATCATGACGAAATGAACTGAGCTGCTGAGTCAGCTTCGATTTTTTTTTGTGCGATATATGGGTTGACTCAAGAATTTAGGTCAACGATATGAATTGAGTAGCGTGTTCTTTATCATTCTCTGGCGCTTTTTTTCCATTCTCTTTTTTTTTTCTCCTCCTTTTTATCGTGGGATTTCCGTGGTGGTACATGTAAAGTTCCTCTCGTTGTTGATGAAAAAATGATTGGTTTACTACATAGTGCATTATAGTCACTCTGAGAAACATGTCGTGGTTATTATAATAATAAAAGTCATATTACTTGTCAAGAAATAGTTATTTTTGAATAGGTTAAAATGAGTATAAATGTGAAATTGAATTGAAGAATTTGTTGGTGCTTTCGTAACTTTTAATGTTGAATATTTTCTTGATATCAATACACATCATCTTGAATTTTTGAAAATTATTTCAATAGGAAAATTTTCTGTCAATTTGTCTTCACATTCAATTCAATCCAACATTTTCTTGTTCATATATAGAAAATTCTTTTTATTTTGTTCAATTCAAACGAATGTTTTTTGATGGGAACACAATCAATTCTTTTTTTGATTATGATAAAATTAATGATGAATTAATCTAATGTGTCAATGAATTTATGTCGTGATGTATAACACCAATGAGATCCAGTGTTTCAATAAAAATTTATTCATTGTGCGACTGTATATAAAAATAATTATATAGGCTCAGTGTTATGATATTCAGATGAGGAGGCGTTGAATTTTCATGAAGTAAATGAGTGCCAGCCATAGCGTCACTTCCCGACGCGATTGATATTCAAATTCAACAACTTTTAATTGTAATTATGTTAATGATTCTATACCGCTTGAGAAATTTATTATCACGGCTCATTTAACGATGTGGGCGTATTTAAAAATGCATGTAAAAGAAAAATTATGTCATATTGTCATTAAAGAAAAAAAAAAGTTGTTAATGAAGTTTTGTGTGATAAAGTCTAGTAATTTTTCCACCACTTTCTGTGCTTGAAAATACGAAGAGCGGAAAGTTTTTCTTCAGGATTTTATCATTGATGTCTAATTTACATAGTAAATTTTTTCATAGAGTCAAAAAATATAAGAAATATGTATGTTAAGAAATGAATAACGATCGCAGATTGTGACGTGAACTTTATGAGAGCTTCATTTCGAGTGATGCAATATAGTTTATAATTGGTATGAATTTAATTATCGAGACGAAGGAATGGATACTCGAGAAATAGTAACGTTTCAAAATAAAAATCTTACTGTTTGTTCACTATTGATAGCCACCAATATTTTGCATTAATTATCAGTGAATCCATTCCCAGTTTTGTTTACCGTGTTCTGCCAATTCGCAGAGTTTCTTTCAGTACTTCATATCTTCCCAACTTTTACTAATATCAATAACTGGCAAGGAGTGTTTTACTGATAGTGTAGGAAAAACTTCATGTGTATCTGAAGAACTCGATGGTTTTTTTCTTTTAATTCATGGACGTACTGAGGTCGTTATGTCAACTGCATATGAATTTTATTTTCTACTCATTTTTGATTCTGAAACAAACTCAAAGATAGAAAATAATTCATTGACTGATTAAACTTTGAATTATTTCCATAACTCTGTTTCATATTAAATCCCCAATGTGTCGTAGTTATATCAATACTGAAAATTGGACTCTACTGAACTTTGTCTGGTGACCCAGACAGATATCTGATGAAATAAATATCCATGATCGCCAGTGATCCTAAAAATTTCATCTTCTCAATATTGAGTGATTCATTTCCTACATCCTGTTAAGCTACATCTAATTCCCTTGTGCACTGAAAAACAAAATATTCAGATATTCATATAAATAGTGAAAATCAAGAAAAAAAAATTGGCACCATCCACAACATCAGCAATATCACATAAACCTCTGTACAAAATAAATTGTCATGTAATACACCACCCCCATATATCCTTCATTAACTACATCTACATGAGGAATTCCAATTTCATATCAATACCATTATATGAAAACTGCATTAACGTTGAAAGCATCAATTGGTATTTATGTATTGTAAGAACTTGGCATGTTAAACTACTTGTGAAAGTACAAGTGGTAAGCAGTGTAAAATACTATTCAAATATTCTCATGAATTATGTACCCATCCAAGAAGAGAACTACAGTTTGTTCACGAGTAACAGCAATGGAGTAAAGAAGGATGAGACCAACGTGGTGAGATGCAGCTGACGGTGGTGAAGTTTCCATGAAGGATTCACGTTGGTGGTTTGGTTTGGAATTGTTATTTGCACTGTTTTTCATCAGAACCTATTTAAATTTATACTCAAGATACTAAACAGAAGAAAACAAAAATAGAAATAAGTTCCAGAAACTAAAGTCTATCACATTATACTCAAGCATACTTTTCCATCATATTGAGAATTCAGTGATTCACCTCAAAGAACTTACTTGTGGTATAAAGTTTATAATACCCAAACAACTCTGATTAGCTCTTACGTTGGAGTGGTGGCTTACACCCTTCGCTTAGAAGTTACTTACTTCTGATACCTGATGAACAGAGTCTTTAGTTTCTGTCATGAAATTACTCTTCAATAATAGGGCACCATATAAATGTACATAATTACCAACTATGTGCTTAATTATTTGTGGCTTTTGACTACATCAAAGATAATGGAGACACATTATAATTATAAAGATATTCATTGTTATTGTCAGAAATTGAACATCACAAGAGAAGATATTTTAATTAATACTGACAGAATATCAAGATTATCCATTCACCAATTCTATCATATTTCCATCAATCACAACATTTTACGATGAAGATTAGTCTGGATATTCTGATATTAAAAATAAAGAGCTGAATTTTTTTTTCTATTGTCAACATATTCTCATTTTCATTATGTAAAGCTATAATATACTTGAAGTAATACATCAGCTGTCTGTCAAAAATGTAATACTTTTGTTTATGCAGTTTGTGTTGTATCAATTTTGAAGCGAAGAAATATATCGTCACTTATGTCACAAAATGGCAACATGGTGTATACTCCGGTTGGAATACATGAATATAAGTTGGGTCAGCGATTCGTGTCACACTCGAGATGTCAGACGGACACAAGACTACAAGTATATGGAAGTACAGTGTATGTAGCTCGTCGACCGCACCGACACGACATTCTCCAGGCTGTGACATAAACAGAGCCAGCTCTACCATCGTTATTTGTCAATATCGAAGAAAAATTGAGGTATCTGTCGTTTCACAATATTGCATCGCGTTCAGGCATGCTGACAAAAAATTCTTGAGTTTACTTCCACTTTCCTCACCAATATTCGTATATCTATACATATATATACATGTGTATGACAATATATCAGTACCTTGTTGATTCATGTTATATGTAAATCCTATGATTGCCATAAGATTTGCATTTGAGGAGCTCGCAATTGCAGTTTCATAAAGATGGGAAGGATTATTTTTTTTTTCATTTTGTATTGAATAACAACAATTTCAATTCACAGATATTGAGATGGAAATTTTTTGAGATATTTTATTCTGAAAAGCTGGAAATTATCTGAGAAAATTCGTATCAATGTTATTTTTCTCCATTTTGATTGGTTGAATTGTGGAAGGATAATTTAATGACGAATTTTGAATTTATACATTTCATTCTTGAATTATATTTTTGAATTAATGAAAAAAAGAAAAATGGGATTTCAAACTTCTGAGATTATAAATTAACCGAATTTTTCAGATTGAATTTTATATTTCCGTTGACGAAATTTAGATTCAGTTTCTTTAATAATTCACGTTCAATATTTGTCGTACGAAATTGTGCAATGATTATCAAAAACTTTGTAGAGTTTCATTATGTAAATTGTTTATCCCTTCACACGAAATTTTACAAATTAGCAGAGAAAGTTTCTTCATCAGATTGCATAGAAAAACGTTACAAATGCAAACACTATTCCTCACACAAGTTTACACTGCGCAGTCTGCATTCAACGTTCAACCACTGATCGCAGTCAAGTTTTATCGTTTCTACTGTGAACATCTCTCACTACATTCACTGTTCTATTCAATGTTTTTTATTCTCTTTGTCACCATTGTGTACTGTGGTCCCATATTGTTTCAATGTGCACAATCGATCCCAGGCAATTGGGAAATTCCTATTGCAGTAAATTACATCAATTAATACTTCCTACGTACAGAAATTTTTTTTTCTCACTTCTATACCATCAGAGTATTCAACGATCGATTTGATAAATCTTCATGAAATTCACCTCCTCCAAAGAGCGAATATTCAACCAAACCTCTCACTATAAAACAGTTTAATATTTCTGGTGACTAAAAAAATTGGACAAAATTTTCTTGATATCCAACCTACTATAATACAAAAAAATCATGCAATTTCCCCAGATGTCAGCCCACATTAGCATAGAATTAGTGGAATGCTATATGCATCATTCGAACTCGTTGCTTTCACACCATGTACAAACAAAAACCCTGAAAACCAATTCGAATCTGTCCGATCTCCTTGGTCTATCGATTCCTTTTATTTACACACAAATACGGAAAACTAATGTGAAAAAAAAAAGAAAATTTATTGGTGTGCAATCCCTTTTTTGTTCATCCGCTCTTCCTAACATTTTCTCCTCTATTCTTCGTAATTTCGTTGCGATTCTGTCAATACAGTCTGTGCTTTACTCTAGTGGTAATTAGCAGCGAATCCTCAACGACCAGAATTGGAGGGCATTGGTGCATTCAATCATCAAATACGAGATAACGAGTTCTGTCCGGCGTTCTATAGCTGTTCATTAGATTCTACAGACTGTAAAGTCATTGAGAGACACGTCCATACTTGCTCGTGTCAATTGACCAGGGTTCAAGTATATCAAATAATATGTTAATTGAGTATCTGCACTGAAGTTGATTTTCTATACCTCATGTCCATTTCTATTGAAGCATGACGAGTCTCTCCATTCAGTATTTTTCAATTGAATATCTATGAATATATCCCAGGATTGTCCTATCATGTTGGAGCATCTGCTCTTCATTTGCTCGAATTGACAAAACTAGATCTAGCAACATTAACTTTTTCCCAAGTGACTAATGTTTAACTGATCAACTATGCGAATTGTATCTGGCTCGACTCAATTGATGGCGAAATTGATTGCCATCATAAGCTAGAGGAAAATGAGAATCATACACTTCACATCAGGGGATGTTTACAATTCGTTAAGTTGTACTTTCAGCTAGACGAAATAAGTAGACATGGCATTCCTGTTGGCACTAGGCGTAATATAAATCGAAGTAATCTTAAGTGTAAACCTACTCATGAGAACTTAGTGTATTAACGTAGTGGTTTCGCCTCTGTTGATTAGTTTACATTCACACCATTCAGATCCACTAGCATTAGAGTTAAACTTTTGGTAGTTTCTGAGACAGGTTGTCACGCCTATTGCAAATTGAATTGACATATTGATTATTTGAGCGATGCAGAAGTTCTGTAAACTGAATCCGCAATAATTAACATAGTTGCATATAATCGTACATTTAAATCTATGAATAACTAGGATAACACATTGAAATTCTATCACGAATGCACATCAATGGTAGATCGAAGTTTATTTTAATAATAAACTTTTAATATCAATTGTATAGTGATTACCATTTCAATTCAACTTTTCTCATTATTTATTCTAATTAAACGACATCTGGTGAAAGCTTTCTTAATGAATTTTGTCTTAGAGTGTCGTTGCTGAAAGGATTCAGGTCGAGAGCTCCACTTGTCCTGATTGTTCTAGTGTTTATTCTCGATAATTGGAATTTACCAGTGAATAATATTTGTCATTTTCAGTGGAATTGGATATTGGTTAGCTCACAAACAATTATATTTCCACTAGATGTTTATTCATTGCGCCAGGGTAATTGAAATGTATTCTCCATCCAATCCTATGATTAGCATTGGCAATATCAAAAACTTAATTGACCCTTCATTGCAATCAGTTATTACTAATTAATTACCAATAGAGCGACTGCTTTTTGTGGTAACGAGTCGTGATAAGGAATGGTTGAGTAGTATCAAGCAGAAAATTCTAGAAATAACATTTTTGTTGATTAATATCATAACGTTCTACTGTCACGCAAAGATAGAATAACTCAAAAAATACTTGGTAATATTTGTCATAAATGGTGAATGGGTCGAACGAGACTGAGGTGCAAATTTCCTTTGGCAAATCTTGTGGCTCGTTGTGACCATGAAGATTATCTTTTGTGGCACATCAACACCAGCCCTTTCAACCAAGTAATAAGACTCACGGGACCCAAGGGAGTATCATCTAATGGCCAGAGTTTACGGCTTGAGTGTGGCCCCGAGTTAGCTGTTACCTCTCTCAGTTTCCTGGCTATACTCTTGGAACATTAATACTCTCTCCTTCGTGAGTGGTTGGTGGTGGTACGGAAATAGACACATAGACATACACAGATTAAAGTTCACCTACACACCATGAATGCAATCGTGCTAGGGCGAATAAACGATTAATCATGGCAAAAATTATGTACGATGCTTGCATTTCAATGAAAGATGTAAGTTTAACGAAGAATAATAGTTTTTAGGGAAAATTCAATGTACGTTATATCAAGTACATGTTGCGTCAGGTACATACTCGCTAAATTAGCTTTCGCTAGAATGAACACTTTACGAGAGAAAAAAAGTCATGCTGGCGTTTTCATACTCGGCAATTATCGATTTCTTTAAATCGTGTAGACATCGTGCATGAAGGAAATTTTTAAACTCAAGGCGAGATATACCCGATCGGGCAATGAACTTTGTGGATATTCACACTTTTGTTTAAAAATACGTCAATTGTTATATAAACAAAAAAGAAAATTGATTAACATTTATATGGCTGGTTTTGTATTTCTCTGAGGAATTCTGATGTCCTTCGAACTTATTAATACGGAAAAAATATTCGGATATTATGTGGTTAGATTTTTTTTTATCTTTTTTTTACGTTCATGTGGAAAAAATACATCGAATAGTTCAGTACAGAATTTTCCAAGTTACTGTTACAATTAATATTTGTACTTTATTTTTGTTATGAATTCAACGATGTTTTCAAAAGTTGGTGATGTAGAGAAATAAAATTGAATTACTGAACACAGTTTGCTCACATTTTGAATATATTTTCATTTGGTTTCAGTATAGATTGAGAAATTTCCGTCTATCACATCCATAATCAAGTGATTCGATGTAGTAATTGTAGCAATATTCCGCAGTGAAAATCAAGTCACGTTCACAATCTTCTCGTCTCTTCCATCTCTTCCTCTCTTCGGATCTTTCACTCTCAACTATTTTCCGATAAATTTCCATGGTATTTTTTTTCACTCTTTACAACTTCGTTGTAAAAGGTACGACCTATTGCATTCTCCATGTTCATGGTTTTGTCAATCGAAAACAATACCTCGTTATCCACAGGATTTCAATGAATCCAGGAAACAAAAAATACTGAATATCGTCCCGTATTTCACCCCCTTCGCTCTACGTGCAATGTTACAAAGCGTATGTAACAAAATATAACACTTGACTATAGAAATATTTACGTTATTCATTGAATTTCCTTCATGAAATAACATATTCCGTCACACAAATATGTATGTGAGGAGAAGTGAAAAAAAAATTTATTTAAATAAGAAAAAATTAATTTAAACAGTAAACAAAATTTTTCTGTACAATTTTCTTTTATTGTAAAACTGTGCACCCCAAAAATACCCACCCCATTGTATCATTTTCATCACAATGTACTTGACAATGTTCAATAATTACAATTTGACTTCTATAAGATATCAAATAAGAGAAGAATTTTTTTTTCCCATAAAAATTACCACGAACATGCACTTGATGCTACATTGGATAGTAAAGCTTATTCTTGTTGTATTAAAATTGGGAAAATAGAATAAAATAAGAGAGAAAAAGAGAAAATAGAATAAAATACCAATGGAATCTGTTTCATTTCAATTTTATTCTATTGCTCGTGTGGACAATAGCTCTGTGGTGAACCTTATATTTTCCACTATTCCAAGTAAACGATGTACTCACGTACATTTCGTGTAGCAAATCCGATCGGTAATGGCGTATATAGGAAGTTGAGATTGCAATGTTCGTGTTCCCTCCTATTACAGTAGAGATATAGAAAGACTCGCCTGGGCACTCTTATTCTTCTATTACGTTGTCTTGAGCTTGCGGAACCATTGTCCAAGGCTCGTTCAACTAAAAGTAAAGGATGAGTTCATCCCCAAGAGATAACGCATTGGTGAAGTCTTGGGAGGATGTGGAGACCCACTTAGGGACTCTCATGACCTTGCCACGATGCTATAAAAAAAAAGAAGAAGAAAAAAGAATATATACACATATATAAAGGTGAGCAATAAGTCTTCGAGTCTATTATCGCGATTTTTTTCCATTGCTATCGCATGTGGTGTAACACACGCAGATGGGAGGATCGCGATGTATTATATCTACGTTCAAATAATAGGCGACGACTGTACGTATACAATATCATCCAAAAGTTTTAGGGAATTTGTATAATTTAGTAGTTGCACAAAAAATATTTTCGTAGCATTTACGATGGATCTGTGTGCAATAATAATTATTAATTTATTTAAATTGTTAGGAAAATCTTTTAACTTAATCAAACATTGATATTTTCTCATACGTTAATTGTCATTTAAATAATTCAGACTGTTGAAAAACTTTTGTATGATATTGTATACAAGGGTGGAATGAGATGTAGAGACTAAATGAGACGCCCTCGGAATTTCCTTAACGTTTTTTATCGACGTTAATAAATCGAAACGTTTCAATGTATATATTTTACATAGATAAAGAAAAAGTGACTGTTAGTTAATGAAGTTTATTATCGTTCAAGAAGATATACTTTTTCACATATTGTCAGTGATCCGAATTATTTCTTGAGTTATTGACAATGCAGTGAAGAGTAAAATATCTGGAAAAGTTTTATCCGTTCTCTCGATGCATCTCATTTTTCCATTTCAACTGCGAACTCTCATGAATTTATCGAGAAAGGTTTGAAATGTAACACCAAGAATATTAATCTCGTTACAAAATAGTTTTCAGATTTCTCGTCTCAACGTAATCGAATTTTTATTAAGTAACGTTGTCGATGGAATTATTAATAAGTCTTCATGAAAAAAAAAAGGAACAATTATCCATTTTAGAATCTATTAGGTACATTCAAATTAAATCTGTCAAAATATCTATCAAATACTTGATAGAAAATTCGATAAAACTGTTGAGTCTATACATTCGTATTCCTAGATTTTTGGTTAACATTTTTTTGAAATTGATATAATGAGTGAAATGTAGCTGAATGAACAATTTCTCCAACCCTTATCAAGAATCCATCCGAATGGAGTTTCTGTTTTTATTTGAGAAAGTTTCCATGTATTTTATAGATAATTTATGCGATTAATTAACATAATAAAAATTGGAGATGGAACCGCGTACGTGCTAATTTTTTTTTTCTTTTATTAAATTCCTGTACCGAAAATATGTGCATTACTGTATTCAGAACAGCGAGATCTACGGTCCGTTACCAAGTACTACTCCACACATGAAATATCCGGAAATAACGGGAATCATCGAGCATGAAACGAGATATAAAACGAGGCACGAACTGAAAATCGATTAACGTACTCTAGGGAGTTTTATTTCCAATGAATACAGCAGAAATATACTCTATTCATGTGACCACACGTATGTATATATATATCCATATAAATTGTAAATGTGTATGCATTTTTCCACACACGGCCCTTGGGTAAACTGTAGCTACAAGTCATGCCCGTTGGTGATGAATTGTAACAATTTTTTTGTTTTTTAAACTAGACGCTTTCCCCATTTGGATTCAGTGTGCAACAAAACGCGGTTGGAGGATTTTGTGCTTTGGATTTGTTTTATATTTCCTCCTCTATTCTTTTTTTCTATTTTTCATCCATTTTTTTTTGTTCCGCTTTGGTTTAGCCACGCGCACATGAACCATTTTATTATACGAGAATGCATTGCACGTACATTTTTCTTTCATTTTTTATTTTATATGTCACTCTGATTCATTAATTTAACGTTGCTTTATAATGTCATTTAATGGATACGACAACGATCGTTGTCTCTGAGATGTACAATTCTATATGAAAAGCTCTTTCTTCATTTTATTTTTTCTCATCGTTTTCATAAAAGTACGGAAATGTATTGTGAAATGGCGTGAAAATTGATGTGGTGATTTTAGATTTTGTACTGGTCATATGACGCAGGATCTTTTATGTGATGAATCGTATTCGATTGATGTGGAGTAAGTCATTTTATTCAAATATTCATATTTTTAAAATATCGTTGAAATTCTATAGTTGAAGTTGACTTAGTTTCCCATCTTTCATTCAATGGCTTTAATACTTTTCTTTGTCATGTCAATATAGAATATCTCGGTTGTCCGATGTACGAATCAATCATCATTGTCATTTACATATTCGAATATATATACATTATTACATGCACACATGGAAAATGAATGCTACATACTATGCAGAGATGAAAAATTTTTACAGAGTTGATTAAAGCGCAATACACAATGAATGTCGATTCCCTGCAACAGAATTTGATGGCTTATCAATTTTAATCGTTGCTTGTATGAAAAGAGAAATAGCAGAAAAATCAATGGGAAAATTTCACAGGATTTTGACATTATTGGCACTAAAATTATGGAGTCAAACTAAATTAATATTCACACAAAAGTTCCATCACACTTTGACGAACATTTCAATTGAATTGAAAAACATTCACAATTAAAAGTCATGAAGTAACCAATTTTATAATTGATACTGAAAATAAATGGACCTTCCAATCTCAATTCGTGTCTTATCCAAAACCATATCCAAAATAAATTCATCTCATCAAAACTAAATATCCCACAATTACTCTCGCACCAATCATTTAAATTCAATTGTCACTACAAGATTATTCTCACAATATCACGACAATATGCATCAAAATTTCACATTGTCCCACCACTAAAAGAGAATATCACCGTAAAATTAACCAATAAATTCCCTCCATAAATATTCACAACAGAAGTGCGAATATGGAAGTGAATATTTTCACAGATGACAAATAGGAATTGATAAACGTATCACTCACCATAAATAAAACACTTTCATGTACTCGACTCGTACCTATAAATATAAATGAATGGTTTGACTTATGAATAAACAAATAATCAGTGTCTCCAGATAGACAGGGACAAAGCGAAAAAAAACAACAACAATGATAAATAATAAAACACAAAAACAAAAAACAATAGCGAATGAAAATGGGTTTTCCAGTGTTATAGCGTGTGTAACGGCAGAATAGGTCATGAATATGACAACGTGTTTGGCATCCATCATAGTCCTTCTCTCTGTATTCTCCTCTCATATACATGAACATAAAGATATCTATACATTCATGCATACCTGCACATATACGTGTTCCAATTAAAACGCCTGTCACAGAGATACCTATAGACACACACGTCGTTTTACTGTGATGACAGAGCAACGTTTCTAACTCATGGTTATATACGCAGAGTTTCAAACTGCGGGCATTTTATTCGTTGTTTTTGACGACACGCGTACAAGAGAGAAAATTGAAACCCATGCCCAAGGTAATTGACAATTCTCTCGCTTCATACGTTGCTCTATACTCGTCATGCTATAGATCTCCTACCTATAAACATTTATTCACCAAATATTGGTTTGAAAGAATTTATCCCATGTTGTATTGTTTGCTGGTGCATTGTTTGTCATACGTCCTTTTTTTTTATAGAGAGGTTTTTGATGATTTGAGAGATTTGGAGCAGAGGCACGGCGAATTCTTTTGGACATGTCATAGAATGACAATTGACGATGAGATTCTTATTTGATTTGTGAAAGTGAGAAATTGGAAATCCAAAAATTGTTACAATATGAAAAAAAAGCAAAATGAATACCAATGTCTCTTATTTTTCATTGAATTAATGAGAACACATGTAGTTTAGCAAATTTTCTGCCTTTGGATTATTCTTTTTGTTGAGTTAACTGATGTTGAAGAATTTCATTGTGTTTTCAATCAGCGAATAAAAGATTGCTACAATTTTCATCTTTCATTTAATTCGCACAGTTCTGTGGATGAAACTCCTCATTAATATCTAATTTCTTAGTTCATCGTCCCGGATTTCTACTTTATAATCCATAAATGTTTAAAAATACGACTGTATGGTTGAACAAAACTATTTAATTTCATTACATTATATGGGGAAGATATCGCGAATATAACGAGCTGCCGTGTGCTTGTAAAGTTTCTTTAATTACTTGCATTGTTCGAAATCGATATAGATAAGATTGGAGAGTTGACGCCCGATGTGAAGTAATGAGAATGAAATTCCGGTAAAGTTTTGAAGGTAGTTGTGACCCGTTATATCTATTCTATATGTATATATATATATATGTATGCATCCACTTCTTACTTCTTGGACTCACTTCCATTTTCCACGAGTGACATCAGAACTTTCTCGGCTTTGTTGAAAATTCACAGGTAATTAAAACCACTCAACGTGTCCAACAGTCAAACGATTCACGGATTAAATAGCTTTAGTAAATAAAGTGTGATTATTTACGTGTGCTTCTGAATAGTTTCAGAAGTTTGAATATATAAATTTTTTTTTGCAAGTATGAGACAGTCTGTCAAAATGACTTTGACAAGATGACATGATTTAACTGGAAGCTCAGTCTCTTAATATTCCCACAAAATTTATATTATAATAACGAAAATTCTATTCAGCGAATTTCACGGAGAGTTTCTTGATAAATTATTCACAGAGTTACTTATCTGGTTCAATCAATCAATAATTCATCGCAATATCGCACACGTCAATTAGAAATCCTGATTATGAATTAAAATTCCTAGAAATTCATAGAAAAATTCGATAATTTTCTTTTTTTTCTTTTGTGGAAGATCAATAGCTTGGTGTAAATAAATCTTGAAATTTCTGAGCTTCACCAATATGGAAGTAGAGCTCACGCTTAAATCCACCCCTACTCATACTGATTTTAATCCTCAGTATATCTCTACTCGTCTAAAATCCTATTAGAGAATCGTGGTATGCCAGAAACATAAACCCCGGGAGTTCCGAGCATATACCTCCAAGAAGAGGTTTGGGAGTTGTGGAGTGAAATGGGTGCGATTGATATCGGTATATCCACGCCAATGTACTTGTATATATTGGATATAGTAAACCTTTCAAGTTCTAGTGGTAGTTATACTTTGCACGTGAATAACTGGGAGATTAAATTGTGTTGCAACGAGAAATTGATGCATCTACTCTCATCATTAATAACAACAATTATTCTTCTTTGCGATATTGCAAGAACACTGATAGGAACAGATCCATTTCTGTTATTGCTCAATCTACTTTGTCATCAGTTCGAGTGTGAAATTTATTATTTAATTCAAGAACTGTATCAGTGAACTTCATTCAATTTTATAACCTCCTGTGCATTTAGATTTATTGTAAATAATAAATATATTTGTATTCTTTGTAGACATCGAAATAAAATTAAAATTTGAAGACATATTTTCCTAGGTGCGTTTAATTTTATTAAAATTAATTGGATATTCGAGTGGATTGTACATTGAATAAGAACAATTTTCTTTATCTTAACAGTTATGGATAATGAGATATTTGTCTAAAAATTATCAGTACTTTTTCATTTCATGAAGAAAATGAGTGTAGATATTGATTATTCAAATGGTCGAAGCTTAGTAATGATCAATAAAGGAGGCATCTAAGACATTCACTATATTTATGAGATTCCCAGAAGTATCAATATTTTTATAAGGAAGAAAATTCCTAACTCGACTTAAGTGTTTTTGCTTCCAACAACTCACCCATGAATATTTGATGCTATTCCTAAGTATGCTCATGATTTTCTCCATTATTCGATATTATTTATTAACTCCAAACAAATTACGCATTGACATTTTGCTTGCCACACTTTTGTAATCCAACAGCAGATCGAAGTTATGGATGCATCGTTTGGGAATTATGAATGAGATAAGTAATTCACAAGTCACAATGAATAATTCATCATCACTTGAGTATCATTGCGAATGTTACAGTGACTTCATACTGTACGATTTCAAGTCTAGAAAGAATTTGCCATTTTCATAGATCTTGATTTGATTCATTCATTCTGTATTCTCCAGAATATTAGAATTGCAGAAATATTTCTCTCCTTTATTTTATTTTTTCCTAATTCATTGCACAATCATATTTTCATAACCATTTCTTCCTGAAAAATTGTCTTCACAGCCACTGCAACATTAATGACAATTAAAAACCAATCGTTCCACTGCAATAATGTCACAACTATGGTGAATTTTTCATTCTATTCGATATGGAAAAAAAAAAAACTTTGAACATAATAACAAAAACTGTATCGCAATAATGTATATGATCGCCGTATGTATAGTACAGTCTCACGAGTCATTCGAGATAAAACGTTTGCTCGTTATTTTAGCAGGACTTTAGGGTGGTGCTGGGATCCGTATATCGGATGAGTGTAAATAAAAACAGGTCGTTGAATAAAAACAACGATTTTATAGTATATACATTGCATATGTATATGTACATACAACACATACTTATATATATTTACTTGCTTGCACGAGATTTGGCTCTGGTGTGTGCTCGAGTGACTATGGATACGACGGCGTCTCGCCTACCCGGTCGAAAGTTCGAGTGAGAACGCGCCTGCACGAGAGAAGTCGCATTATTTGTGGGAGTAAGATAAATGTCTGAGCATATAGCAGACAGTTTCACTGATTGCCCACAATTTATTGGTGGTTGCATGTTTCTCTTTGTTTTATACTATTTCTCCTCCTTTCAACTCATTTGCTATTTAGTTTTTTACAATCGTATTCTCTTACAATTCCTCATTTTTATTTTTCGTATTGAAACCACTTCTGAATTATATCGAATAATCTCGTATTTGAGTTTGAGGTTTCAGACCTTTTTTCTTTTAGTTTACTTCACTTGGCAACCACACGTACTGTGGTTATGAGTGAAGTTCTGTAGTATCAATTATACGTTTCCGGGTGGTTGACTTGCTGAAGCCAATGGATGGTACCAAATATACAGAACATCATCAACTGTACTATTTTCAACTAAATGGTGTTACTATATAGTAGTCGTTAGGCTGGCGGATGGTTCCACCAGATACATTCAATGAAAGTAATTGAAATAAATTAGAGCAAGTGACGAGGATTTTGTTCCCTAACAACCGAAAATATAGAACGAATAATTCAAATTCTAATATCATTGGTTGGCTGATGAATTCAAATTGGATAAATATATTTTTGCAATTAGTTGTTCTAAAAATGTGAGGAAGTCTCATTGAGAGTACTTCTGTCAATATTTTATTTGTACATTAATTTCGTTATCCAATTATTGTTGATTAATTTCATTCAATTGCAGTTCACATGAATAGTTTCAAACTATTCTCATCAAATTACCAATGGAACGTTCTGATCCTGCTACATTTCTGGTGCATTTAAATAATACAGGTTCTTCATGGGTGTACCATCAAACGAAATGTATAATGACAATTTGAATTGAATACATTCAAGTGCTGATGAAGTATGTAGTTCAAAAATATAGCTCAATGTGTCCAAGGGCTGTATTTAGATTAGTAATAGATTAAGCATTTGATAATTAGAGTGAAAGCAAATGAATAGGACACTGATGATAAGGACCATTGATGACTTACACAATAGCTCAAGAGGAAGCAGACATCGGAATTTCTCTGACATTGATACTCCACATATTGTCATGACATGTTCTATCATTTTGTATACCTATACATGGAACAACACATGTATATATATGTATGTGAGAGTATATAGTCCCATTGGCTCCAGAGTTATCAGTTGCATTAAACGTAGAACATTGATTCGTGGTGTCCTGTGTTGGACTGTCCCAGTTTGTGGTCATGTGTTCCTATAGACCAATGTAACCACATACGGTAGTTGGGATTCCCACAGGCAGTGAAGAACTAAATCAATACCCATACCATACCTAACAGCATCCATGTGGATATATGTATGGTTATATGCCATGGGGATCACCTCTAGCACAAACTTTTTGGAAGACATGTGTGCGGTAGCCTCACCTAATCATCATTCACAGATCTATTCTATTGAATTCATTGGAATGGAAGGTGCACAAAAGTATCATTCGATTGATCAAGAATATTATATCTACTATTCTAATAATTACTTTGTCTCCAAACATAAATTTGAAATGAGTTAAGAAAATAAAAAAATTATCAGATTTGGATGAATTATAATACGAATAGAATTTCCACTAGAGTTGTCAATTAATTTAAGTATTGGGTTGATCACATCTTGGGATTACGTCTAAAGCTTTTATGCATAACTACAGTGCAGAATAATATCATGTAGCTCTTATTGGAGCTTTTGCATTGATTTATATTCGCAGAGCTGCAATGTAAATTTGAGTACACCAATTATACATGTATATTCTGCATCTGTTTCCTAAATTAATAATTTATAGTTCAGTTTAGATGGAAAAATAACAACGCTGAATGCTTCATTTTCATTATTGAAATGGGATATCCATTAATGCATTAAATTTATGCATTAGACAGAAATTGACGAGATGCAGAAAATCCATTATCGGGAAATTACACTCTGAATATATAATTTAATAATTTTTTTTTGTCAAAATAAACTTCGGAATCCTCATAAAAATTAAGAACTCACGTCGTGTGGTTGTTAGGTCATGGATAATAACAAAGAGAATAAAAAAAATAGCGCTAGTGGTGAAAAAGGTCTGCCAAGCGCGAATGCTTGTGAGATTAGTAGCTTTAGATCGCTTTGCAGCTTAAATGGAGAAACTTGAGCGTTACGTGCTGCTGCTTCAAATGTATGAAATTCTAGTAGCGTACAGTGCATGGCGAGTTTCCCTACACTTTCAGCGTTTGAAAGCTTCGTAAGGGCTCACATAACGTTCTCTATATATGTATACATACAACGTGCGAGTATTGGTTTTGAGAAACTTTGCCACTATCACTCGAGTGTAAATATCTCTTTACACCAATAACTGAACCACCATTATTCCCTAACTAAACGTATTTGTCAATAAAAATTCAATTTTGTCATCGAAAATTGGGTTAGAGAATATTGAGGGGAATTTAAAATTTATAGTTTTTAATAAAATTTCGTGCGGTAACGAAAACTAAGTAAAAGTGGTTTCTACTTCGGCGTATGTTGAAAGAGGCAATGATTAGTAATTTTCATCACATCAATTCGTGTTATTCAAACGTATCGTTCTCATTTCATGTATCGTAACCAGTTTATAGAGAAATTCAAAGTCATGTTATCCCAATTTCTGATGGGTTATTTAACCCAGACAAAGATCAAAAATAAAAATGATTTTTACCTTGAATATAATAATTGCTTTCCTCATGAATATCATTCAATTCTTATCGAAAATTAACAAATATACAAGTAAATAAGAGAGAAATGTGAGCATAACTTTACTATTCTATTTTCTTTCCAATTTACAACGTTATACTATACAATTGATAAAGTAATTCGTAATTGAATAGACTAATAATATCTTATTGAATAGATAAAGTTTACAAATGAAGTAAATCCCTGTTATTTACTATCCTAATTTCTTGACCTTATAAAATATTTTCCTGAAGCAATAAATAACATTATCATTGCTACAATGTTACAGCTGTCATTAAGTGGACACTAATAAAAATCGTCGTAATGGCTCTGATCTTATTTATTTGTTCACAGCTGCATTCTAAGTAAATAAATAAAATATCCACAAATAAATGAGGAGAGTGGTCCGGACTGCGTGTAGAAATTTCGGCATCACACTCATTTCTTATTTGTTAATACAAATATATGGTTGGGATTGGGAAAACAACTTTAGTAGCGTACGATGTGCCTATAACAGACGTTCTTTAGGGAAGAGATACGTTTACTTCCAGCCATCACGTAACACCCAACCATTAACAGGGTAGGAGACCTTGTCTTACCATCTCAACTTCACATAGGTATATTCTGTGTCTTAAAGTCCTTTGTGGCTCATTCTTCGTTATTAGTGATAGGTCAGAGTCGTCTAGGAAATATATTGAGAAAGCGAGTGGTATTATAAAGACAGAAGTTGATTCTTCAATATTTTATAAAAAATTGGAATAATATTTTATTCGAAATTAATATCTGATATAACGAAAAAATATTCTGTCAAAGATGTGCTTGAACGAACCATAATTGAACAAGAATTTGAGACATTTTGCTTGATGCACAAATTTCCTATAAAGTTTCCAATTTCACGTTTAACAAGAAATTGGCGGAAAGTGAACGACAAGTGTATGCATCGTACCGGAATTTGAACGGAGTAGAGGCATACAACCGTGTACATATACGTTGTCAGCAGAATTTTCTAGGGGAATAGAGAAAAGCACTTTAAGTTCTCTAACATTTTGAGGGCCTAAAAGATATAGACGATTGAAGAGATATATACTTGGACAGGTATATATGAGTTTTGTAACACTCATGTCGAAGTCACAGATCAAAAGCCCATATCATAGCAGAACTGTCTTTTAGATGTCCATGACCAACGACTCTTCAAAGAAAAATAAAGAAAAGGAAGATCAGAAGCAAACAAATCACTGATTCATTTTTTTCCTTTCATCTTTTGTATCATTTTCAATATTGATTTTGTTGAATTGAACAAAGACTATTTATTCGATTGTATTTCAATTAGTATTGTAATGAAACATCACCTTTCCCCTTCGTCTGAGGTGGTGAATGTTTGTTCAGCTTTCGATTACGATGCGACGTAAACGACCCTCGATGTGCCTCTT
>JAPYZH010000565.1:0-56126 GCA_030523085.1 Meteorus colon | reverse complement strand
GAACAAGTGTCGCTCTCTGATTTTCAGGGTAGGCACTACGGTTTTCGTGGGACGCGAAAAATGGACGAATAAGCTTCTATGGGACAGTATTCTTTGGTTGAACTCATGGTCAGAGTGATCATAACCTCCAATTTCTTTGTTAGTGAAAACAAATTGTATTGTCAATTGGAGTCGTGATGAAGCTCACACAAACATTATTGAGACAACATTTAGGGCGAATGATAAAAAGGCATTGGTTTGCTCATGGGAAACAAATCCTGGGTGATACACAATCTGAGGCAGCTCTAGTCAAAAGGGGAATTGAAGTTGTGGATGCGAAAGAGCTCATTTTGAAGCCTGTGCATCGTTCCCCTAGGTAACATGACTATAAGATGCCATTGATTCCATAGTTTTCATTATATCGATCAATGTAATTGTTACTTCAAAATTTTGTCTTATAGAGGAGATCCAAAGGAGATTTTCGCTAATGTTCTTGTACCGAGACCACCAGCGGCAGATGAAACTCATCCAGATTGGAAAGAGACGCCTTGTTTGCAATTTAACAGCAATGATCTTTTGACAGTAGGCACGACTCAAGCGCAACTACTTACGAAAACTTTGCTTGTTGGTGAAAGTTTACCAATTCAAATTGAGAACTTAATTGAGGATACAACTGAACAATTAGATAATATTATTACTAAGTGAAGTATTATTCATATTTACCGTTCTGTTCAATAACATGATATGTGCAATTGGAAACCTGTTTCATAATTTTAGTATCGTCCGGTCATCTAATATTTTTGATGCACATCAACAAAAACTACCTGTAAAGAAAGATCCCTTACGACCAGCTTATGTATTCCCTCGTGACTATGGTATTGGTCAAGTGAGAAAATCGTGAGTGTGAATCAACAGTGACTTACAAATTGTTTTATTCAGAATTCATTGGAAAAGTACACGTTTCTTCTTTCAATTTTATTTCAGACGTAATTTACTGACGAGAATGATTCAGCTTTGTGAATCATTATGTGGATTGGAATTAGTAGCACGACGTCAAATAGTTCGTGATGCAGTTATACGATTAACACAAGGTAAATTCATATCGATTACCTTGAGTATCAAATTGAGCATAAAAATATGAGAAAGAGGAATTCCATTCTCATCAGCATAATTTAAATGTTTCAGTGAAAGATGGCGATTTATTACTGTACGATCACATTATTGACATGATGTTGATGTCCACAACTGGAATAAAATCAATGGGAAATGATGTTGACACTTCCGAATTGACTTTACCAGATATATATCCACTTGAACCCATTATCGGCTTACATCCATATCACATTTATAAATCTACGGAATTGTATCGTGAGTGGAAAAAAACATCTGATTCAATTCTCATAGTATCGAAATTGTTTGTGAGAAATTCAAACGAAATTACACAATGCTCTTCTGAATGTTTCAGCTGTCTCGAATAACTCGCCATGGATAAATACTCACACACTGTTCATTTATCATGATTCTGAGAACGTGAAAAATTTCACGGAATTGCCAGTGAAGAATGATCAGTTACTGAGTAGATCACTGATCAAATCATTTGTCGCGGCGGCTGCTTGTGCCAAACAGAAATTTGGCAGTAGCGTTAAAGATTTACCAGAACCCATCACAGTTCAGTGTGTCCAAACAAACTGTCAATCATTTCATTTCTCAGTATTTCAACTTAATACACTAAATGTCGATGGTATTGATGGTAAATGCAATTTATGGTGGTCAATGCCAGAGATGAATCTATTTGAACAGGCAGATTATAAACTGGGTGCACCGACTCTCACTAGTTATAATCCAGAAGTGTTCAAAAGGATATTGGCATTTTATAAAAACAATTAATCTAGTGAAAATCGTTTTCATATTGTGTATATAATAAATGAACCAACAAAATGATAAGACTATCAAATGATATTCAATTATTCTATCATCAAATTCACATAGTTTTACTTTAATTAAATAGAACTATAGATTAATAATAAGTCAGCAATTCTTTGCTTCTTCTTAATTATGAACTTATTCAAAAGCGGTGCAATAATACTGCAATAATTATTTCCTATTTGTCAACTGTATACAGAATTTCCAATCATGTCATCAGAAGTTTCACTTTTTACTGAAATACTTCAAATAAACCGTCACACCAAGAATCGCAATTTCCAACACAATAATTAAAATCAAAGCAATTTTATTTGTCAACACTCTACGTGTGATCAATCGCATAACTTTTCTTGAACTGTCTAATTCTTGATCTGTTTCGGACAACCGTCGTTTTGCACGTAATAAAGTTTCTCGTTGACCACCCAATTCAGCAACAACTTCTCTACCAATTTGTTCAGTTTCAGCAGCAACTATTTGTGATCGTGAGACTGATTGTGCACCTCTATCTAATGCAGCTCTACTATCTAGCAACGTTTGACGTTGTTCAGCTTCCCAATCAACCCCGTAGTTCATCGTGTATGGCTGTCAATTCTCCCTGCACTGTAAGAGAAATTCAGAGAATTCTCATTCAATATCAAATCGAATAACGCAAATTACGTTGATGAATCTGTGGGTGTAGTTGATCTGCATATAAGTCTCATTCCATCCACTGCAACAAACAGAAATTCATCAATAATATAAGGAGAAGATAAAGCATGACTTGTTATCGCCAACCAGAGTTAATCACAATTTCTATTTATAATTTATTTCTATCAACATCTCTAAATTCAATTCTGTTATATCTAACAAATGTTTGCAGAAGATAAACTCTTAACCAAAAATATTTAGGATTATATTGAACACTTGAATGCATCGAATTTTTAACAATCTTGAATAAATTAGTTTACATACCAATAGTGTTATCCAGTTTTTACCAATAATTTTCAGCCGAAGTTATTAATTTGGTATTGAACTTTTGAACGGATTGAATGATCAATTTCTTTTTAACTTTTCGACAATGTTGACAGTCATTTCACTGTTTTTTATGATAAGAGTGATAAGATTCGTCAACATACGCGCAGTCTGCTGGTCTTTAATAGAATTATCCATGAACAAAACAGGGAAGAGAATATTATGAGTGTTTTTTATTTTACTTCGACTGTTGATTATATACCAACAATTGATACACTGGGTCTCTATGACGCACAAGCAAATATGCTGGTTCAACATTCTAAAAATTGCCAATTGTCTGCCACACACTCATAATTTCTTCTCATGATATAAAAGTTAATACTCTCTTGAATAATTGAAAAACAGAAACATTGACATTAATTGTATGATGTGCCTAATACAAAATTATGTTGTTATATGCATAAACAATATTTATTTCAAACTCCATTTCCTCTTATTGCATTACGTTTCCCACTGCATGTGCATTGATTAACAATTATTTATGATACACGTTTTTCAAATAGAAAAATTTTTCATAATGTGAAATAAACAGCAAAAAGAAACACGACGTGACGTCTGCACAGTTCTGAATTTGTATTTATTATCTCTTATCAGTTACTCTTTAATTCAGTGCTATTACTCATATCCAAATCAGTATCATTCAAACCACTGATATTATCGCTTTCATCTATCTTTGGTGATTCTAATCGCTTTGACATTTTCCTTTTCCCACAGTGCTAAAAGCAAAAGAACAAAACCAAGGTCAATAAACCTGAAGACATAAATCAGATGATTTATTTGTTTCTCTTTGGTTAATATTTATTTCCTCACCCGATCATATTTTCTCGCTTTCTTCTTGAGGATATTAATATCATCATTCTCATTATCGTCAGATGCAGATAGCATATCAGCTGGTGTACCTTGAGGTAACATATGATGATGATCTGGAGTTCCTCCCATCATTGGTAGGCCTTGTGGTTGTGGTGATGGAGGATTAGCTGAATAAAGTTGTAAGTACGGTGATCGACCAGAATAATAATAATTTGGATTTTGGTATGCTGCTCGATCTGCATAATTATACGGATAGACACTTGGATAATTGATCCATGGTTGATTATAATGCATGGGATAATTTATCGCTCGTTGTCCAAGTGGATCCTGATCCAAATTCGAATTATGTCCATGATTATATTGCGCAGCAAGTTCTTGGTCCGGATTCATTTGGGTTTCATCTTGGGTGTCTACCCTTGTGGTTTCAACTTGGAGATGTTGAAATAGATTAAATAAAAATATATGAACGATTTAACAATGAATTTTATCTACAGAAAAGTGGGAATGAAAACATTGTAATCAATCAAACCTGGTGGTGCATTGATACCGCCCGCGCAATAAAGTTCATTCATTAATTCAAACTCTTTCAGAGTCGATTTTAGACGATCCATAGGAGCAGAGAGCACATCACAAGGTATCTGTTGCGGTTTGAATGGTGCGGCACGAGTGACAATTTTTCGCGCTTCATTGACTTTGCCTTTTTCATTATTATCCGTAGCATCTAATGGAAATAGAAAAATCAAAGATAAAAAATGAATCTGATTGAATGAATATTGTCTAGTCTTTCTTTACCTTGTGTGTATGCTCGTTTGATTTCAGTAATTGAGCATAATAAAATAAGAATTGATGTGTGCGTGAACAATGGAAGAAACATTTTGAACAAACAAAATGAATATTTCGCACTTCTATCACTTCTGTCCTCAGTATGTCTACTGAATACTTTCGATATTCATAGTAGGTTTGCACCTTGACGTTGCGACTTGTAACTAAAATGTATGTGTCGTGATAAATCACCAATATTTATAATCAATTGTTGATTCGTCATGCAAATTAATATCTCGTTATTATTTTTTTGTGTTGTTTTTCCACTGCAATTTTGATTAATGAAAATTCGACTGCTGTAATTATTTTTTGACTCTGTAACGAAATAATTAATGAGATAGCACAGGTGAAATTTCAATCATGCATACACAGAAGGGGGTCTAATGATAAATCATACTAAATATTATGGTGCAAATTATGATATTGATTACATGCGAGGGATATGAGCACCATCTCTTCATGTCATCGACCACAATCGTTGTCACCTTTCTTCCTTTCATTGTCTTGATTGATCTTGATTCCAATCGCCCTCGGTCTCCCTACTTCTCTCGCGTTATGCATCACGATTCAGATTGATAACACGATAGACGATATGAACAAAAGTATATGTGTCAAATTTTCATATAACATTTATTCACTGAGACAAAATAACAATGAACAGTTCTTCTTATAGAAAATTTTATCAAATATATAAGTATATAAATGTGCAATCGATGATATATCATTCACCATTTATTCATGAGGAATATTGCAAATATTCGTATTGAGAAGCTGAAAGTACAGCGGTTCATTGTCAACGTTCGGTAATTGTTTTATCCCTGAGTGCATATATATATATATATTTATATATATCCAAAGTATAAATGTTTATGGCTGACTGCACACGTAATAAAAAATTTCTGAAGAATTCATAAATCGCGAAGGTCACAGGCTTCGAACGTATTGTTTCATTTATCACCAATACATATAGGGATATATACGACCCCTTAATATTTGCCTTTCTACATTCTTTTATTCTGTTCATTTTTTTATTATCTCGTTGAAAAGTGCTTTACCCTTTTTACGATCACAAATTCGTATTTTTCAGTGCTGAAAAATATTGTATTGTGTAGTGGCGTTTGAACGCAACAATGAAATTGCATAAAGATCTATTTAAACTTGAAGATAATTTGTTAACGTGTATAATGACTATACCTGGTTATATATATTTATGGTTATTGTTATATTCATGTCCGTAGATGGTGCCAATCGAAAGAAAAATTGTAATAATAACTTTACAATATACAATCGACGATTCATTCTTTTCTCCTTTCGCTTGATTTCAGAAGTGAGATAGACCAGCCATCATAATCCTGATTTAAACACTGCCAATGAATCTGTAAAACGTATAGTAATATTAAAATTATTAATTCGTTGAGTTAATCAGGATCAGTGTTCATAAAACGTGATTCTGAGCTATGGGTGATACATCCAGAATCAACAATTTCCCATCAATTCCTCTTTTCAACCTGAAATAACAATATTTTTTCCCCAGGCTAGAGATACTTTCGTTTCTGGAACAAAAGTCCAAGATAAATACATTAGAACTTCTGTTTCTTTTTTCCCCGCTTGGGTTCTGCCCTTTTCTCCAAAAAATCAATACACCAATCCCCCATTTTGAGTACCGTGATTATGTCACACAACGACTTCAATAGAATATTCTATACGGAAACGACCCCACACAATTTGCATTCGAATCGAAGATAAAACCCTCATATTTTCTCTGCAAAAATTGTCCATGAATGCTAACCACATATTTCCAATGATTCACTCATTGAAGTGACTGCTGAGGATCTCGTAATTGTCAATGGTTCATTCCTGAAGCAATTATGAAATATCCATGTTGATTTTTATCAATTTATTATTAAATTGTTATACATGGGCCATAAATTGTTGAACCTGAAAGTACATTTCTTTCTCTTGAGCCAATGTTGAACAGCGTAACTCAATTTTTGGTTGTACCTTGAAAAATCCCCAGAGTATGCTTTCCTATGAATATCAAATCTTCACAGTATTTCCCAACCTTATCTGCATCACAAATTAAATTTCATTTTAAATACGTTCTTACATATTAGCATCACCGTTTAATCATGGTAGTAATCAATTCTTACATACAATTTCCTGATTGTTGAATGCAATACATAATCTAAATTCTAACTGATCAATATCCAGTTGAATATTTCTCTCTACAAAAATCGATAACTTATCGCAATATTTTCACCCCCAATCAAATAATCCGACACACGTCGAATCAACAAAATAACATTCATTACAAATTCCTCGGCCAACAATACCGACGTAGCTATTTTCATCCTGCAACAATTGAAAAAAAAAAAAAACAAAACATCATAATTAAAAGCATAGCAAACCAATAACAAGAGAAGATGTAATGATGAAATATATCAAAATATACACATAATATATTACTGCATTATAGTGTGAACATGCTCTCGACAATCTTCAACCTGCTTTTTAAACGTGCACTTTAGGTGGGGATGAATAAACGACAAAGAACTGCGAAACGGGACTGAAAGAAGATTGTGTCGACTTTAGGTGAATATTATATACCTAGGTAGCTACCTAACGCAAGAAATAATAGTATAAAGGTACACTAAAAAGTGAACCAATGGGGGTGTATTGTATTGTGAAAATAGGGAGCGAGCAAGATAGGAAGAAAAACGATGAACGAACAAACGAATTGAATAGAGGCAAGCGAGGCGCAAAGCACCAGCACATCAAACCAGCACAGAGTATAAGCAACCAAGGGTAAAAAAAAAATACGCGAGTGCGCGCGCAACCGCTTTGTCTGCTGCGACTGCGCGGTGGGGGGTTGTTTCGCCAGTTCGGTCCACGAGGGGGCAATGTAGAGGCCCCATGGCGGACATACGGCAACTGGGCAACTGCTTATTGCATCCTCTCAGTCGGCCGCTGAACCCGCGTGCCGTTCAGTTGGTTATGTGATTGTATATCACGCTTTCGTTTATTTTTTTCCGTGTTTCGTGTCTTCGTCGTATTTTGTATTGAGTCTTGTTTCATGAGCTTTTCATTTTTATTTTGTATTTATATTCATCACTGTATTGGACATACGTCCAATTCGTGTGTGTAATTTTTTGAATAAAAAAATAAATTTGTGAGATTGAAGATTGAAAAGGAGAGAGAGAGAGAAAGAGGGAGATTATAAAATAAGAAGAAAAGGGAAAAACTTGTGGTGGAGTTGGATTGTTATAGTTGGTGAGGATTTTTTTTTCTCATTACGAGTTGACGGTTATTACTACCGCCTGAAGTTGAATACTTAATTCACGGTATTTATATACGTGTGGACATTGTGTGAATTTTCGGTTTTTTTTTTCTTCCGGCAATTTTCTAGAGGTTGGAATAAGTTGGACGACGCCGCTGTTATCGCAACGTCTGAGTAGAAAAAAATACATCCGAATGGTGAGTTGAATAATAATTTTATATATATATATATTATTCTTTTATTCATTTACGTGATTGTTCATTGATTGATATGTCTATTGAATTTATGATGTATTTCTCATGAGAATGATAAATTGTCTCTGACTATATTCATTTCATAAAGAAGTGAAGCCGATTTGATGGAATTCATTGGGATAATTCTTGATTATTCAATTTTTAACGGCTTTGCGCAAGAACATTTGCTATGTTCACGTTGTTGATATTCCTACGCATATTTAAACTCCATTTGATTAAAAATGATTCTGTAGTAATATTTTGTTGTTCATTTAATGAAGTTTCTAATATTCTTCATTTATAACAATTCAATGAAACAATTTTAATCATTTCTATGAATACTAAATCGCGTCGAATGAATATTCATTGATAAACATGAAGTTAGCAAATATTCGTGCGGAAATGTCGACCAATTAAACATTCAAGATTCGCTTGCGTATCAGTTTGATCAAAGATGTTTCTGTGAAAATAATCCGAATCAAATATATCCTCTTTACGAATATCCATTTTAAATTAACATTATGAATTAAAATAGTCAGAGAAAATGAAAAAACATCGTTTCCGCGGTGATTGTACGACATTATGTGGTGGAAATTCGATGTGAATTTCTATTATCGTGGACATTTTTTTCTGCATTTTCAGACAATTAAATATTCGCGGCTTATGATGTTGAGAGTATTTCACTTCCTTTTTTTTTATCCTAATGTGTCTATAATATTTCTTGATTACTTTCGTCATAAGAGTATAGACAGCGAAGGTATCTTCATATATATATATATAAATAAAGCGAAAAGGAAACGAGATTATATGTGTGAGTGTTCCTTCGTGAGGATAGTGTGTGTGTTGTACCTGCGTTCGCGGACAAGTTTCAACACGTTTCACGTATATCTATAATAATATTCAACGTTGTGTTATATGGGCAACGTGCGTTAGCCAAAAGAACCGGGTGGAAAGTGATATGAGACCATTATATGCATATATATATATAACCGTATAATAAATGATTGCATATACATATGTATAAAAGTTTAGTCGTCTGTGAGTAGTTCTGCATTAGCTCCGCATGACTTGCAATCATATTAATTGCGCACCACCATGATAGTTCTCGAATATCAAAATTAATTTTGCTTCTTCTTTATGATTATTAATTATTAAACCTAAAAGCCCATTCGTTATTTTATCGATTGTTATTGAAATACATAAATGTTTATGGATTTGAAGGTCATTGTTTGAGTAACAAATTGTGATTCCAATTATAATAAAATGATATGTTTGTGGGATGTAGGATGAAAAGATTTGGGTTTCTTATATTTACTTTTTCTTATTTTCGTTCATGTTGTCATTTGATTTGTGTTAAGGAGGTCGCTGATGTTTCGTATCTTTTGTTCGCGTCAAGGTCAGAAGAAATTTGTTTTTGAAATGACATGTGTCTGTATCGAGGACTTTTGAGCATGATGAGAGACGAAAAAAAAAAAAAAGAGTGATTGGCAACATTATTGAGAGTTTGATTACAATATTTAATAAATTGTTAGCCTGCACGCACACCTTTGCTCATTGCGTGTTGGGCACTGCCTTTATTCATCTCGATTTTCTCTTTCTATTTGATTTTTCTTTTTGCTTTTACTTGAATTATTTTTTATTGAAGGGATGGAAAGAGAGAAAGGACGAGGTTTTAATGAATTACAGGGGTTTGGTTAGTATTGGAGATGGTATACTTTGTTGCATCACTTGAAGGTTCAATGTAAAAATAAATTTGAAGAGTAAAAAAAGTTTCAACGAACATTGAGTTAATAATTTGAAAAGGAGATGAAAAAAAGAAACATTTCTTCATCATACAGATGCCGCCGCGCACTAATTTTATCTCTCACCACTTCCGCTGTTAATCACGAACGTATAGAGATGAAATAATGTTTACTCTCAAGCCTTTTATTATCGTACACACATACTCATACATATGCATACAAGAAACATTACATTATATATTCTTACTTTATATATATATATTGACTAATAGGATTTTTGGTTTTATTTTTCGCCATTATTCGTAGTAATAATATGCATGAGAGGGTTCACGTACCAGTTGTGTATCAAAAACAAAACAATAATTAAGTATGGTTAAAGATGAATACTACCGGGATGATGATCTGAACAATTTGAATATTCTCCAATCTTTATCATTAATATTCTTAGGAAGCGGAAGATGAATGAATGTTTTATAGTATTAAAAAAAGCACTTTTATTCTTGATGTTATTACAATATATCAACGATGAATGAAATAATTGCTGAAGTTTTGAATGGATTGAGTTGAATTTTTCGACAAAATAAAAAGACTTGGCTGATATTTTATACTTATACAAAAAGTGATGAGTTTTTTTTATTCGAAGAGAGATCAATACTTTATAATTTTTATGCTGATGTTTGCCCTTGGAAGAAATAAATTGGATAATAAGTGTAAAAATAGTTTTAACAAACAAATCTTTATGTATAAAAATTTTGCAATTATGTCATTCATTTGTCACATGATGATTCAATCGGGATTGTAATTTAAATGAGATTGAAAAGGGGAACGATAGAAGGAGAGAGTGAATTTGAAATACACACGACAGACGGTAGTTTGTCATCAACTATATCACTCCAATCGTATTACGATCAATTGGAAATCACTGTGAGGAAGAGAGAAATCGGGGTGTAGAGTGAAGAATGACTGGTGACAATTCAATGGAATATATAGATATATATTGAAGAGGATAAATTTTGATCTCGTGCACCACATATTGGGGACGCCTGTCTCGACCAGTGCCAACCCCAACGTCGACTCTATGTCGCAATACGACAATCAATAATAGCCACCATGATGCCCTTTGACGCATTATAATATATTACACATCAATATTTTACCATCAGTTAAATCATCTGCATTAGACAAATGAATATTTATTATTGCAAAAATGCAAAAGGTGAATGAATGAAAATAAATGTGTTGAGGGATTTGTTTATTTGGTTTTTTTTCTTATTATTATTTTTTTTTTTTTTCATTCTCTCAATGATGTTGCTCAATTGTGTTGTTCCCCACACACATTTCAATATGTAAGGGAGTGGTCCCTTGACACCTTCAGAGACTGTAATATCCGTAACGTTTCTCTTCTTTTTTTTCTTTGAATCTTTGTCATACAAATGGCTGAACATCAGTGTCGCACCCCCGCGACAGTCTATTCTTCTATTGTTTTTGCTCATTCATTGAGTCGTGAATTTTTTGTTTGCATCATTCACTCATTTCTCTCGCTCTCTTCTGTTTGGTTATGTTTTTTTGTTCTCTTTTCTACTTGTTGTTATTCTATGCGACATTGCATCGAAAATGATGTATCTATATGTGTGTTGATGTTATTGAGGGGAGAGTATGCGCATGGCTCGACGCAATCGATATTTTAGTATGTATCATACATGAAAAAGTATTTTACAGATGAAATTGCATTTTCTAGTGGTGTAGTGGTTGGGTAAAAATTGAGAGAGTATTTTGGTTTGAAAGGTTTTCATCTCTTCAAATTGAATGGAAATTTTATAAAAAATTTTATATAGATTTTATATTTATTTTCATTTTTGTAGAATAAAAATTGTAGTGAAATGGACTTTAATGATTTTTATTGAATGTTGATGTAAAAAGGGATTTTTTTTGTTGATGTTTTTGATAGAATTCTTGGGAATTAGGCAAATATTTTATGGCGTTTGGGTTGATCGAAATGTAATTTATTTACTTCTGTTATTATTATGAATATGACCTTAAGTTTTTTATATTATTATTATTAATTGTTTGATAAAAAATTAAGACAAAATTGCGATGTAATCACAAATGGAAAATTTTATTTATGGACAATTTTTATTTTATTTCGTGGTAAGAGAAGTTTCCGGATTTTTTTTTCTTGTGTTTATAAAGAAACATTTCATCTTTATGTGAATTGCCATTTGATGCTTTGTCTTTTTTATTACATTTGATGTCCTGTTTTGAAGCCATTAAAGTCAGTAATTAGTCATCATTCATAGCATAGTTTAAACAGAGGGACATTTAGGTATAAACATTATTACAATCTCTAATCAACGTGGATACACATGATACATTAATGACAAACGTTGATTGCTGGTTCACAATTGATTTATGGCAAACAGGATAATCGTCTTTGTTTTATATACATTACGTTTAACTTGGCATACGGTTTAATGTCATGACAGCATGGATGTGTGTATGTAAAGAAATATATACAATTTTAGAGGGTGCTTTTAGGTTAAAATTTCAGGGAGTTAAAGTTACGAACCATTAAATGGTTGGATGGATAATTATCTAGAGATTTCAAGTGGATGATAAATGAGGTCGTTTTTATTTTTTGTCTTATTATTATTTTTTTGTATTTAAGGGAATTTTACGTCTCCTTTGAGTGTCATTATCATCGTTACTACCACAAACTTTATTTTTTTGGTTTTGTTGAGCTCTTCACTACCTGAATGTACTCAAACAAATAATAAAGGATGAATGATAAAGAAAAGAAAAGAGAAGAAATAGATTAACGTGAAGAAAAAAGAAAAATAAATAAACAATCACAAACTATAGAAATACAATTTATGACACAGTGCCAGTAAAAATTTTCTTTGTTTCAAATTATATTTTCATTTGATTCTAAATTTATTCACCAACTTGACTGAATATCACTTTTCTCTTTGATCTATTTTTAATTTTTTTTTTTTTTTATATTTATCTACCGATGTATGTATGGATAATATTTTGCCATGTGAACATTTATGATGATACAAGTTATATGAATAAAAATAAATTATTGGTCATGTAGAAAGGGAAAATTTCAAGTGAAATGAAAATTGTGAGTAAGCTAATTTTGTTGTTTTTAGTTTGTTGTGTAAGAATAAAGAATTGTATACGTATGAGAAAGATCAACGTTGAAATATTGTGAGTTTGTCATGGTGACTGTTCTAACCACAATGATATATCAACGGATAAAGAAAACGATGTTTATATCTTTCAATTTTTATATTACTATACATTCATTTAATAATGTATATACATTGTCAGATAAATTTGAACTTTTTTATGTCTTATTAGAATTCAGTCGTGCCATTTTTTTTTTTCTTCTCTTTCTTTATGGTTTTTGTTATTTTCAAATTCAACATGAGTTGATGTCACGTTGAAAGTTTCGTTATTACTTCCTACATTGTTCATCACCCGTGGCTTTGGCTGTGCAAAATGAGAAGAAAAAAAAGAAAAGAAATACTTGTTTCTCTTGAACACACACAAATACATATATTTAAGTGTTTTATATGACTGTAAAGATGTGTTGAAAAATATTTATATATGGATCTTGTGTGCGCATGAATATCTCTAGGCTGTGTCAGCAGCAGCAATAAGGAGATGGAACACGAATATTTCAAATGCGTGGGCGGTTCAATCCGAATTACTTTCTTTCAGTGATTCATTCATTCTCTCTGTCAACCAACTCTCTCGAAAAAAAATTGTTCATTAAATTCCTTTTCTTTTTTTTTTTCCTTTCTATCCATCATGATCAACAGCATCCTTGAAGAAATTATGACAAATATTTCATCATAAGTTTGATTTTAATTTATACATATGACTCTAATTAATCTGAATTTAAATAACAAATTATTATTATTAATGCGTTCAGTTTGTTGACCTAAGAAATTTATTGTGCAATACTGAAGAAGAAAAAAAAGAAGTCCTTACTGTTTTTTGTTTCAGATATTTTTTTTAATAGTCACATCAAGGATTTTGATTTGTAAAAAAAAATTTGTCATTTTTATTTTTGTTTTTTCTATGCGTTACTTTTTTACTTCCTACAAATATCCTTGACATAACCACGAAAGATTTCGTGGCGTCATTGAATCAATTCTAATTTATTCACGTAATTTCGATTGATTCTGTAATGTGGAAGAAAAAAAATATAGATGTACTCAGTTGATTGCTCTATGATACTAATTATGCAAATAAGAAATTATATAAGCAATTTTTTTTTTCTTCTTCAAACGTATATTCATGATTTTGGCAAAGATTATGATTTATTGCAGAAGGTCACTATCGATATATCTTCAGATCTACATGAAAAAAAAAAAAAAATGTTATTGAAATAAATAAAAATGACTTGATAACTCAATTTGAACATATTTACATAATTCTAATTTATTGAAATTAAGAAAGGAAAAATGTTTAATATTAATAACTCTGCTCTATTGTTCTATAAAACTAATTGTCTAACTTGGAAATTCTATGGTGCTTTGTTTCAAGTACCTGTTAATATTCTTGGCGAGGATATTTTACTACTACTTGTTTACTTTTTTTTTTTTCTTTCTATTATGGTCCTTGTTTACTTTAAGTACATTATCGCAGATGTATGGTATGTATGTGTACATACACCTATTTCTTCTTTTATTCAATATACTCCCTGGTGCTTTCTCGCCTATCCTATCAGCCTGAGTGCCATCCACTTCCTACCAATGTGGTCAAGCACTCGACACGAATACCACTTATGCCACTTAAACCATCTATCCTGATGCTCTATCTTCTTTTTTTTTCCTTTCTTTATTTCATTCTCGTTATTTGTCTCTTTGTCTCAACAAGCTTGAAGAGATTACTGGAATATACACTTTGATATTGGCTTGTTGAAGATGAGAGTAAAAACGTTAGTACTGTGTATATGTTCAAGAAGAGGAAAAGAAATATGAGATAATGTGAGTTGAGAAAATAGATAGAAGACAAAATGCCACTGATGCTAAATCACTCGTTGTTTCTTTTATTAATTCAAAACTCTCTTTGAATTTTTTTTTAAAGTAATGATTCATTTATGACAATAGCAAAAAACTTTCTATAAGAATAAAAATTAACAATTGAAGATTTTAATTATTATTTGTGTGTGTGTGTGTGTGTATGTTTGATGATGTGTGGAGAAGATTAAATGTATTTTATGTTGACTAATAATGCAGTTGAAATTTCTATTTAGTTTAGTACGAGTTTGATGGTATTTTGAGGTTAAGAAAAAAAGTATTTAGTTAGTGTTTTCTGCTAAGTGTTTATTACTTTCTTTTATGTATTTATTTCACTTTCATTGAGATAACACAAAGGATTTATCATTTGGGATGTAAGAGTTATTTTTATTTAGATACTTGTGAGTTAAATCGGGTAGTGATGTGTACCTATTTTATCATGAGCCAGTTTTATGTTGTGGTTTTGATTATTCCTGTCGGGAGTTCTACTTTACTTCGAATTGCATTGTAAAATATTTTCCGACAACTCTTAGCACTTCAGAATTGTTGAATAACTGAGGTTTACTGCAAGATAAGTTCGATGTTTTTTTCTTTTTCATTATTATTATGAAAAATAAGTTGTTTCTCAGAGAAATTTAACAATTTGGATTCTTACTGGCAATGATGAACTTTTTCATCAGACTTATGACCAATTTGCGTTTTTTTTTTTCGTATGTTGTGAATTAATTTTTCATATCTCCAAATCATTTAATAATAATTTTTTCTCACGCCTCATGGACGTCTCACACATTTATCCATTCAATTATTTGAATTTTTTTCCTATTGGATATTTGTTTTAATTGTCATTCTATTGGCGAATGATTGAGCGAAGGGAGCATTGGTATGGAGAAACAATGATTGGCATTCGTAGTGGAAGGCTGGTGACATTTTATTTAAATCATGGAGCAGCTCAAGTGCGTATTTGTTCGAGTACACATGAGCACACTCATACACATTGTGTTGTGTATATGGATACAAGAAACTGAATATGTGAACGGCGGTATATTTTACTCTCCCTCATTTTCCTCTTCTTTTGCTTCTTCCGTTGAGTTCTCCGCGAGAGACTTGCTCGATTGCAAGTGAAGAAGGTTAAATATATCTGGCCCCACGTTCTAACCGTTTCTCTCTTATTTTCTCTCTTGCACTTTTGCTTCTTCTCTTCGCTCCTTTCTCCTTTCTCAACACTCGCAAAATATGTGCATCCGTCGGGGAGAGCGCGCATGCTCTTTGGTATCTCACTGTTACACACAATATACATGCTGCGTGGCGAGTTCACATTTATTTCCTTTGAATCATCAATCTTTTATGTATTATATATATTTATGTATTTATTTATTTTTTTCTTTATATTTATTTATTTATTTTCTCGTTAGTTGTGACACTGCAACATATGTCCAACTTTTACTATTTATTTTATTGTTTGTAGTTTTAGTTTGCTGTTTCTCTTTTTTTTTCTTGTGTTGTATTTGTTTCGAATTGTTGAGGGCACGAGAGAAATGATACGGAGAATGAAACCCTTTATTTTGTGATTTTACTGAAAAGTATGAAGAGATTGAAAAAGGAAAATAAATGGAAGTTGTGAAACTGATGTTTTTTGGGGGAATGTAACATACACGAGTTTCAATTTGGGGTTGCATTTCAATTAGTGAGATTAATGTGAATCTGGTTATTGGCTTGACAGTGAATATTTTGGAATATTGGTTAGAGTTTACTTCGGTGATTTTAAAGGGAAAACAAAATAGAATTTTATCCTTTTGATGTGAAAGAGTGTTGTTATGTTTATGTTTTATTTTTAGTTTGAATTATTATAGGGATTTTTGTATTGATAAAATTAGACTGTTTCATGCGGAAGAAGTTATACTATTCGTACGAGAATAGAATGCCCTTAATATTTGTGGTTGAGACTTCTAGAAAATACTACAAAATTCAGCTTTTTGTAGCACATACGTTTTATCATTTATTTTCAAAGTATTCTGATGGATCGTTTTTATTCTAGTTTGCGATATTAAGAATATAATTACGAATCGAATGAACACTGTTTGGAATTATTATGTGTTTAAGTTTCTGAGATTTTTGTGACGCCAATGAGGATGAAAATGTCGCGAACAAATAAAAAGTTATTAGAAGTTTAGATGATGTCTTTCTCAATTTTGTACATTCCGGCAAGTAATTCACGCTGGGTTGCCATTTTTGTTGTTGCATAAAAATGAATTGTTCAACTTTAACTTGAAAAAAATTACGGAAATAAGTGTAATACAGAAGAAAAATCAATATTGTTGACCTAAATCATGCAAATACCTATTTAATTGACGTTGGCCATTTCATTTGCAAACGAAACTATTTGTTTGGTATGTTCTTCATTTGCTGGTTGATTTGGTTGACATTAGTGATGTATACCACACACACGCGTGAATATATACACACTCATATATATCTGCATCGATAAAATGTCGTGCCGGAAATAAATAAAGTCGGTGCGCGCGTGGTGGCTTCCAATGTGGTCTCTGTTGAGTTCCACCAAAGTTTTACTCTTTTGTCTAACAAATGTTTCGTTGCTAAATAAGTATCAACACATTTAATTCTTTTGTTGTTTTTTTTTTCTCGTTCCACATTATTCAAGTAGCGTATTCAAACAACGTAAATAACACACACAAAGTTTTATTTTAATGAAGAATTTATTCAAGATAATAATAAAACTGTCTTATAATAATTTACAGATAAATATAAATGACAAAAATTTTTGGGATATTTAAATTTAGATAAAAATCACGTGTACATTTAAGAATATAAATATGAGGATGAGGTGAATATTAAACAGGTAATTTGCGCCAGTTTTATCTCGTAGGATGGTAAATAATGATGAATTAATTAGTGAGAATGAATGAGATGAGAGAATAAGAGATGTGACACGGTTATTTAATTTAGTAAATGTCACTACTGAGCATAGGTACTTAAGAAAATTATTTTATCACCATTTTTCCAACTCATAAAAAAGTCACATTAAAACACCTGCGAATTATTTTTCGTTTATTCATTAAATGTGATTTAATGACTTGATATGTAAAGGAAAAATACGATCAATCTCTTTTTCTTTTTTCCTTCACCCTCATCGTTCTTCTATTCTATTTTCCTTTCTGTTTTTTTTCTTCAATCATTGAAATTAACATGATAAATATTTCATAAAAACCCATCATCCTCATAAATATTAAATGCAATACATCAAAATATTTCTTTTCTTCCTATACTTTTCTTTTCATATATATACTCGCATATATATATATATATATATATATATTTCTTTATTTATATATTTATTTATTTATTTATTTATTCTTTTTCACCCTTCTCTGTTGGAATTTTGCCTGGAGGTCCCATATGAACGTAAAACTTTAATGTCCGGGCGAGAAAGTGATTGCTCGAGAGTGTCAAGAAGGGTATACAGTATATACTTATACACACACACACGTACATATACATACATATAATACACGTGTTTATGGATACATGTGGACGGGAGAAGCGAGAAAGATGAGATGTGAAAAAAAAAAGCAAGAGTGAGAAGCAGAAAATGGATTTAAGGTGTTCTCTCCCTTCCTAATATTTTTTTTTTCGCTTCTCTTTCTTTACCAATACGAATATATATTCACGTATATATATATATATGTGATCATAATTATGCGACGCCACGTGCGACGCCGCGCGTAGTACGAGGTGCGCGAGAGATTAATGTCGTCCATTCGTTACGAACTTTAAGCGTTTGCCTTTAGCCCACACGGTCACATTACTTTAGTTAGTGTGTGAGCAAAAGAGAGGGAGAGAGAATGGGTGAGCAAGAGAAATGCGGGAACAGGGAGCGAGAGAAGAAAATAATCAAGCTTCCTTCGACGTGTATATATATGTATATGTGAACGAGACACGTCTCTGTGTATTATAAAAGAAAGAAAGAGTAAGAAAACTTCACGGCACTTTGTGCGTGGTGCGCAGGGTCACGCGATTTACGACTGGGCCCTTTCAAAGAATCTCTCTTCCTCTCTCCTCACCATCTCGTGTGTCTCACCACCCTTCTCGTTCATGCCAGTATTAAATATATATATATATAAATATAAAAATGAGCCGCACGGTCCCACGGACCTTTACTTCGTCTTTTGATACGTTCTAGTTTACACTCCACCACCGCAACCGGGTCAAAGTTCATTTTTATGGCCAACGACTTTAATCGACGCGTCACCATTTTAAGTATCCACATACATACACAAAACATCACATTCTTTAGTGTCTTATTTCAATTTAAATATATTCTATGTGTGTGTTTGTGTGTATATATATATTATATTGCCCTTTATCTTCATTTTCATTGTCATGTGTTTGTGTGTATGCACATGTGTTACAAATAAATGCGATGACGCGGGAAAAATAGGGGAATTAAAACAGGAAAAATGATGGTAAAGTGAAAATTTTTAATTGGGTTTTTTTTTTTTGTTTTTTTTTTTTTTTTTTTTTGTTTTTTTTCATTGAGCAATGATGGGTTAGGGATAGATAACAAATGAGAAAATGATGGATCGTAAAATATATAAGAGGAAGGGTATAGAGTAGAAGTATTATATTGTGTATTGGTTATTTGTGCTCGTGTGTGTGATGAATAAAGAGAAAGAAATGGCAATACTTGACATCTGCCCCCGCTATGGTAGAACCTCATCTTCTTTTATATGTACAGGTATGAAATAAGTGTGGATATATGTTTATATGTTGATATGTGAAGAAGCCGGCGTACACTTGACTTGGATACGATGTGTTCGTCCTCGTCGCGTGTACGATCGCATTAGTGTCATATCTCTCTTTTCTTTATGACTCAAGCACATGTGTGTATGTATTTATGTATATATGTATGGATATACACCAGCTGCATTGCACTGCGCTGCATTACACCCAGTTAGTGTCATTGACATTCCACATTAAACGTCAGAAGGGTATGTGAATATATGTGTGCACTATATTGGATATATAATGTACCTGCATGCATGTGGAATTCCCTACTGACTTTAGCTATAATAGAACAGGATGGATAAATTGGATAAATTGGATGAATTTGTATTTGTGATGAGGGTATTGAAAAGTGAAGAAGAACAAAAGAGTATTTTGAAGTATTTTTATATTATTATTTATTTATTGGATAATAATTTTGAGATTTATATTAAAGTTGGAGTTGGATTTATTGAAAATTATTTTTTGTGAATTTTTAGAGATGATTTTTTTGTGAATTGTCAGGTGGAGTTGGGTTTTTTTCTTGGTTTTTATTCTGTTGAAGTGAAGTACTTGAGAGTAGATGAATGAACGTGTAAAGTTAGTGAGATTTATTTTGTTACTTGTCAGAAAGTAATTGAGTTTTTTGTGTATATGGATTGGATGTTTAGAGTTTTATGGGGATGTATTATTATCCTCGAGGGATGATGCAGAATTTTCAGGGATTTATGTGTATGTATTTTGTATTACTATGTGAAGGAAATTAAATTGAATCTTAGTGAGATGAAGGAGAATTTTTCCGGATGAAGTGGAAAAGTTTTTCAATTGTTACTGCAGAGGGATTTTATATATTCTGTTTTAGAGTTTAATAGTCTGGGATTACGGATTTTTTTCTTTTATTTTTTAGGATTATGTTTGAATGTACAAATTGTCGTATTTAAGTTTCTTTTTTTTTATGTATGATTACGGTGAATATATATGTGAAGAAGTTGGAGTTTCTTTAGAGATATTTAAAGTTGATGAAGGGGGGAAAAAAAGATGAAGTTTAACGGAATCTAATTTGTCCAATAGTGTTGGCAATCTTATTTGCTTGTCTGTGAAATTCTCAACATCCTTCTCCTTGAGACTTGTTGTGAAATACTTTTTATTAGTTTCGTCCTCAGTATTGATTGGGTTTTTTTTCAACTTTTAGACGTTCATAGATTTTGTTTTTAAAGGAATTATTGGAGTTTTTGGGGAGATAAAGTTTGGGTTTAATTGAAATTCTAACTTTAGGTTATATTATTTAGTTTGAAAAGAGTTTAATCAATTGTTTAATCACAATCACATTGTTTTATAAAACATAAATATGGTTATTCAAAATTCGTTTCAATTTGTACAATTTAGTGAACAAATATGTTTTAAAATATACCACAAAAATTAAAAAATTAATTAAGAACTTTTGGTAATGCAAAACGTTCGCAACAATCTTGACGAAAAGTCGAAAATGGAAAGAAAGGAAAAAAAAAAACAAACAAACAAGAAGAAAATAAGATGAAATAATAATCTTGTCAGCATACAAACAAAAATGATTTATTTCATCATTTTTTTTTTCTGGTCTTTTATCTTGTCTTTACATTTAATTAAAATTGTGCAGTCTTAATCTGATGAATGAAATTTGAGGGTCTAAAAAGTTTTTGTCGGCGGTGGTGAAAAAAATAAATTACGCAATAAAAAAAAAAAGAGTCGGTGTGGCCTCAAGGGATGCATAAAGATGCATTTATATTTGTATATTTATATATAAACGATGTTGTGTTATTATATTTTGCACTCGGGTAATTGACATTGCATACATACACATGCATGCATGTTACTTCGCAGAAAACGCGTGTTACAAATTACCAGGTTTAAATTGTAGTCAAAAGTTATTGTATATTATATATTTCATGCAGAACGGATGCTTGAATGATGCAATATACCCTTTTATGTCAATTCAAATCGTTTCATCTTATATATATATATACTAGCCGTAAATTATCAGTTCCGTACGTCCAAATGTCTGCATGTGTCAGACTTATGGAAAATTACTGACCATGAGTGTGACAGTTATTGAATGGAAAAAAATTACTGGCCACTCAGAAAAAAACTCAATTTTTTTTTCTTATTATATTATGAACAAGGGAACAAAAACTAAAATAATATGTAGAATATTAAAGTTTTACGTAAATGGGATTTAGTTATAAATTGCAGAAGCATTTGCGACTCCTCCCAGTCACGTCTACTCGCTTCTTACATGTTCCAACCTCTTCCAACTTGTCCCTCCTTCGTATAATATCTCGTGCGCCTTTCCTTGCTCTCATCTCACTTGCTTCCATCTTTTCTCTTTATACTCTTCACCTCTTTTCTATTTATATATATATATATATATATATATGGTATCACCTTCTTCACTATCCAGCTCCTGTTTTGTATTTTCTTCACAAACAAAATCAAAACGCTTCAGCAATCTCTACACATACGTACAAATACAAGTCTAATACCACTCGCTACAGTTTCAGTAACGTCTATTGAATATCCACCACCAATAGCATTATCAAAAATTGTTTTTTGAATTAATTTTTATTTCATAATTTCATGTGTTTATTGATTTTGCTTTTTTTTTTTTTTTATTCAACTGTGGTATTATGATTTGGGCGTTATATCATAATGTTAAATGTCACTTTTTTTCGTGTTTGAATATATTAAGATAGTTTCTATTATTCAGGAGTGTAATTTTGTGGATGTATAACATGGGCCCGATTAAATTATGTAAAAATTAGTGAAATATAAACTGAATTGTTGTTGATTAATAGATTATTTATGGTATTGTGGATATAAATTACTGAATGTAAATTGTGATTTTGGTATATTTTTGTATATTTGAAAATTCATGAATTTGAATGATCAATTTTGTGTTTTTATGTAACCAAACAATGAAATTCTTTTGGTTAGTGAATTTTTTTATTATAATTTTCAACCCGAGTTCGAATATAAAAACCTTCATTTGATACGTTAGTTTAGTGGTATTAAATATTTTTTGAATTATTAATAACAGACGGAATATTTTAAAAAATTCAAAGATTTATCTCCCGTCATTAATAAAGTTGATACAGCCCTGAGGCACCAGGTCTCTTTAGCTGGACCCAGCACTGTTGCCAGATGCATTCGCTTCTTTGCTTCACAGTCTGCGCGCTCTTCACTTCATTTCATTCTTTATTTTTTATTTATTTTCATTATTTTTGTTTTTTTTTTATTTTTTTTTATCTTCTTCTTTATTTTATTTTTTTTTTGCTTTATTGGCGTCTCTTCTATAAAACGCGATTGGGTCTAGGTGCAAGCCGGTTTGAGACAGAGATAAATTCAACAACGTTCTCTTCTCCTTCTTTATTTTCCTGTCTCTTGCTATGTATATATACACACACACACACAGTTGGAGTTGAGTTGGGTGTTTGGAAGTTGACTTTCTCTGTCTTTTTCGTACTTTATCCCATGGGACCAAGTTGATTTGCCCTGCTATGCCTCTTTGCTAACTGTCTTTGGTTGATTTTCTTCCGCGCGAATTCACATAAGGCACCGTATTGCGGCATCTTCGTTTATTCTTTGCTTCAGAGTCAATTTCTACGATTGATGTGTGATGCTTCTGATGGTTTTACTGGTAGTTCTATTTTTTTGTTTTTTTTTTTTTTTGATTACACTGAAGACTGAAGGGTAGAGATATGAGATGAAGTGAGGGTGGCGGGCAGTGAGAGATAGGTCGGACGGTAAGAGGTTTGTCGACCTGTCGCGCGCGCGCGTCGCGGTGGCTGTATAGCAGTTGGTAAACCTGTTCCCCACTCGTATAGATGGTATATAACTATATGCTCTAGTGTCGCGCGTGGCTTTGCTCCCCTTATCTTTCGTTTTGACTTTTATGGACGTGCACGAATTATTTATTTTTATTCGTGGCTTCTATTTTGTTTTTTATTTCATGGTGAGATGGGTTTTGTTTTGGTTTTGTTTTTCTGTTATTATTCTGTTTAGATCTGTTTTCAGACATTTATTTTAAAGTTAAACTTTTTCCAATCTACATCTAAAATGGATTTGATGGAATTGTAGAGACTAAACTTGTCGGCTATAGACTTTTATATGTCGTGCGAGTAATTCTAATTCTTTTAAGTGTTTTCATCTCGTATTTCACTATTTTTTTTATTGAGTTCTTTGAAATAGTTTGTTTTTTTTCATGTTTGTGAGTGGAATGCATTTTTAAAGAAGAATTATACGAGAGAATTTTGTCGATTGACGTATTGCGGTAGATCACAATTTTATATTCACATTTTTTATAAAAAGAAAATATTTATGAGATGTCTAAAAATTTTTTTTTTCTTCTTTTTTGTTTACTATTCATTCCTTTTTTTTTTTCTTTTGACTTGTGGAATTAATGTTGTTCGCTTTTCCCACATTGCCGCACGCGCTTCATACTCCTTGGCATCTTTTTTTAAACCCTCTCAACGACTTCCGGCGTAAGGGGAAGTAACAATTGTAGTTTTTTTTTTTTTTTCCTTACCATGACTTCAATGCATTTGATGAATATATGTGTGTTTGAAGTAGTCACGCTATTTTTAATTTTCTCTGTTCTCACTTTCGTTTTATCGTTTTTTTTCTCCTTGTTCTTGTTTTCTTTTTTTGCTGTTTTTATTTTTTAAATTCATTCCACGAAGTACCATTGACAGACCCGTATGATTGATAAAAATTTCAAGTGAAACTTTACATTGTGCCCATTTTAGTGGTAAAAATATATTTATGCCACACTTTTATATTTGGCGCATTGCAAAATTTTAAATGAAAATAAAAGTCATTATATATATATATATATATATATATATTTGTAATCCGTGAGAGTTTAAATCCATAAGATTTTGCATCTTCTTTTTTTTATCCTTAATGCACTTATGTATACGTCTATATTTGGTAAAAGACGCTCCTCGATGATTCTGGTATATATATACATGTTGTATATATATATAATATATAGTGTAAGTCTTTTATAGTAAGTCTTTTGCTGTAGCATTTTATTTTTCACAGCAAATGAACATTGACACTCGTTATAAGGGGCGTCGTTGACTTCCGATCGGTTAGACCCTCGCGTGCGCATTATTCATGCAACCAGTAACCGGTTACGTATGTGTATGAGTGTGTTTTGTGTCTCTCAGGTGACTCTCGCAGGTTCGTATCCAGTCGATAAGGAAAGTCGTTTTATGTGCAGAAAAAAAAGAAAATAACAAAATAATGAAACAAGATAAAAAACATTTATTAATACACAAATTATAATGAATTGAAAGTTTTTCCTTTTGTCACTGTATTTTACGGAAGTATTTATAATTTTTTTCTGTTTTTTATCTTCTCATTAATTAAATATGAATTTTCTTCTTTCACTTTTTGAAAGAGGGAGGAAAAATACGACCCAGTGAAATAATGAATTTAAAACGACAATAACAATTATAATGACGATAAATAAGAAAGAAGAAAAAAATTTACAAGCAGAACATATAATAGGGGATGAAATTTATATTACCTTCGTCAAAAGTTTCTGGAGACTGAGCGCACATTATGAACAATACTAATGCGCACGTGCTCATCGTGAGTGAAATTTCTACATTTTATTATTATTATTATTATTCTCTTTTCTTTTGGAATAATATGTAAGTACATTTGTTGATGTTTTTATGAGAGCACAATACACTTATTTTTTGTGAGATTTGAGAGAAAAATACATCAGTGGTTACCATTTGTGTTAACCACAATGCTGTGACTTATGACATTCTTTGGTTAAAATTGTCGACGAGGTGGTTATATGGTGTGTCTGTATATATGTGTGTTGTGTGTATGTATAAACATAATAAGAGTTTTTATTTATTTATTTTTTCTTATTTTTTTTTTTTGCTTCATAGTCATTTGTGTGTAATGTTAAAAGGTTTTTCTTCACAACATTATAACATATATTATGTAGTAATTATTTTATTCATAAAGAGGGAAAAAATATAATTTACATGAACATCAGGTATAGAGAATAAATAATAGCGAGCGTAGTGAAAAAAAGAATAACGAATAAAATATAAATGGATAAATTAAAAAATGGGGGAAAATATAAATTGCCAATGGGACAAAAGATTTATATATGGGTTTGTGTTTGTGTGTGTGTGTATGAAGCGGTGGTGCGTCGATGAGAAGTGAGTTCTTGCTTTTATGGCGACACGGAGAATTTCATGGGATGTTTATATGAAGTGGCTGCTAGCGGGGAGTATAACAGTGCCTGTGCTTATAATGGCGTCAGTATATAACGTTGATTGATAACGCAAGCGAGTAACGAGCTCAAGAGAAAAGGGACATTCCCTTGCCCACAGGGACGGGTTATTTCCCGGCTTTTATATATTATATATATATATAACTATTCTCTGTATCTTCATCGCTTTGGCTTTTTGATTTTTCTTCATATCTTCCATTTTTTTTGTGTGTGTGTGAGTAACAATATAAGTTGTTACGATTATTTCTTCTTGGTTTTTCTCTCACGACATTGCTTTTTTTAATTAGACACATTCGATGAAATGCGAATGATTTTACCATCCTGTTAAATCTATGATTTTTTTTGGAAGTGATTCAATTATGTTCTGCTTTCTGTTTTTTTTTCTATTTTCAATCAAACATGAGTTTGAAATGGAAAAATAATTTTTGTTATTTTGTTTCATGTAGATGAAGGGGTGTTTCCTTTTTTTTGTTTTAAATGTAGGGTGGGTGAACGATTGGTCCATGAAAATGAGTGGGAAATTATTGAGATAGTTTGTGTAATGTTAGTTAATAAAAATTGATGATGCAGAAAATTATTGGGAATTGGTGGATGATGTTGGTTGAGAAATTTTGAACTTTGAAAGATTCTGCAACTGATAAAATTCATCCTGATATTTTATGTGTTGTTATTATTGTTATTATCGAGTTGGAGATCTTCTGATTTCCATAAGAATCCAATGGAATATCACACGAAAATGTTGGTGGTCAGTGGAATTTTCATTATTATTCTGGAAGTTCTGGGTATTTAATTGGAATACTTATTCCATGAATTTTAGCATAGAAATTCATTTGTATAGTGAAAAATGTGGAAATGAGATTTTATATTTATTAGTTTAGACTGTTGGATGGAATGGCGGTAGATTATGTTCGTGAAAGAATTCTCAGAATAAAAATTCGAGAGTTTGACTTTTATTTATCGCGTGTGATAATCATTCGCGTTCTTGATTTTTTAGGTCTGATTCTCCTTTCACATGGAAATTAATTGTTCAATGAGATATTTTATAAGATTATAAATAAATATCTAAGAATAAATGATTTTTTAAACGTGAGAATAGTTTGATTTTAAATTGAAAGTTGATTTATTGATGAATTTAAAAATAAAATTTTATAACAATTTTTTTTCAAAGTGTAACAATATCTTTTGTATGTATCAAGACTTTTTTTTTCTCGGTGATGAACATACGATGGCATATGTCAGTGTCGATTTCAATCTCTACGATCTGATTTAGTGTTTGTATTGTATAAGACTCACCAGAGAATTTATTTTTATGGTCTGAACAATTCAGTTCCATGACGGGCATTTTCATGTTCGAGTGATCTTTAGTTGTGAACAATGTAGAAATGATGCTTGAAAATATTTTTAGATTATATAGGTGTCAATGTCGGCGTTTAAACATTATGTAGAATTAATTATTAGAAATTCTATTAACTTCGTTGTATAATAGACAGTTGTTGAATTTGATAAAAAAAATTATTATTCAGCTTCTTCTTTTTTTTTTCTTCTATTTTTCCTTTTCATTTGGCATCGTTTCAATCGATTTCAACTATTATTAGTTCTACAGAAAGAAAATTCATCTGTCTCAGATGACTTACTGTTGCCAACTGAAATTATTGAATAAAAAAAGAAAATACAGAATTGTCTGAATTTATATTTATGATTGACATATAATTTATTATTTGAACTCTGAGAGAAAAGATTATAAATATGATTGTAGATAATAATTCAAAAATTAATCTCCACAATTATGACCCTTATGGTTTTATGTGTTATTTAAATTACCAATTGACTTTCAAAATCATTTATTTTTCTGTCATGTTGAGAGAAGAGCGATTGGTAATTACGAATAGGTCATTTTTATTCTTAAATTTTGTTATACGCAGAGTTTTAAATTAATTTTCTCACGCGAGTCATCCGATCTTTGTCGATGAAATTTGTCTGTGTTTGTAAGAGAATGAGTTTGGATTTGTGTGCCCCGAAAGAGGAAGAGACTGCGTTCAAGCAGAGAAAGACAAAGGAATATTAATATACCTATATATATATATCGGGACCGTATCGTCCCGCCTCATATTTCGGAAGCAGGTGGTATTATAGAAAAGAAATAAAATAAAATTTGCATGGGTAGACACACTTGTGAGGGCTTCATTGGTTGTTGGTTATTCCTGTGTCATTTATATCAGAAAGTGAATCACTGTAATGTTCGTCATGCTCATGAGAAGAAAAAAAAAATGATTGCACGAAAAGAAATTCGTAATGCGAAACATTGAGAATGTTGAAATTCACTTTTTAATTTGTATTCATTTTATTTTATTTGTACGTTTTTTTTTGTTTCTTTTATTTTTTTCTTAAATGAAAAGTGATGAAACAGTTGTTGAAGATGATGCGAGTGTGTGGAGGTTCTTGTTCCATTTTTGGAATGACTCAGAGTACAGTGTATGTATATATATGTATATATTCGACACAAGATTATTCAAAGGAGCAGAGAAAAAAATGGAAGCAAAAGACTGAGCGAGTGAGAGAGCGAAAATGAAGAAGAATAACGATCGTTCTTTTAATCCCAATTAACGACCGAAAAGACGCGTCCGAAATGCTTTTCTAACACACATATGTATATAGAGATACAAATAAATTGAAGAAGAAAAAAAGAAATAAATGTAAAGAAATACGAGTGGTATAGAACAAGGTCTGCTGTGCGGAATAATTTATGACGCCACCGCTAGGGAGGGTTGCGAGCGTGTGTGGCGCCATTTTATGCAAGAAATTTATTCTACGAAATTATCTATCGCCATGTTCTCTTGTTTAATGTGTATATGTGAATACATGTATGTATAGATTATGGAAGGAAATAGTTCACATGTGAAGAGACAAAAAATAATCCTCTCTTGGATGTAATAGACAAAAAAAAATTACTCAAATTACGAGAATAATTTTATTGATATGAGAATGAAGTTTTTTTATTTTTCTCTTGAAACAAATTTTTTTCTTTCATTTTTCGCTTATACATTATATCTTTATTATATATACTAATGGCTTCGCTCTGTGAAGGACGCCCACAGATCCTGCATAAATTATAAAATCACATTAGAAAACAAAGAACTTTAAGTAGTTCCCATCACAAAAATTCACATAAAAACTTCTATTCATACGTAATAAAACTCTAGATAGAAATGAAAATTATTTTTGGCTATGTAAACATTAAAATGTTTTATATAATTGACTAATTTTAATTTATTTATATTATATCAATTATAATTTGTGGAAATAAAATGCAAAGTAAATAAATAAGTGAAATAATACATATAAGCAAATGTACAAATTGTTCTTGATTGCAAGAGGGCATATTCACCAATTTGCAAAAATTTACTTGAAGAATAAATTAGTGCGCGATCTCTCGCATTCACATTAGGCAAACACTGCGTGGAAAAATAAAGACGCACAATGATGTGAGTGAGTTGGAAGGTGTACAATACGGTGTGCGACGTCAGGGGAAAGTCATAGCGAGAGTGAGAGAAAGAGAGAAAGGACGCGCGAGGTCGCTAGCCGCTAAAACGATTGGTTCTGGCCTCGCGTACCGTCGTCTCAAGGCGATTGAACATGGAACATTTACTCGACGCCTTTATACTTGCTAAATAGCTACTACCAACCCCAAGGGACTTGTTCCTAAATCTTATTTGATTATTTCAATTCTTCTATATCGTTAAAAAATTCTGTTATAAATATTGTTATTCACATTGAATTTTTTCAACTTTTTTTTTTTTTGATGTTGAATTTCTTTTTTAATTTTATTTTTCAACTTATTATCATTATTTTATGAAGCAATAAACACCAACATGTCGGTGTGTTCATGCGATGCGTCACCCATTACGGGACTCTGTTCTGTCTCAAGGGAATGGTAAGGCGATTGCCATCATGATCATCTTCGTTTTATTGCTGCCTTGTAGCAAAACTACTTGGAGCGTTTTGCTTGAACATTTTCTGACGCCCGGACGTGCCATCAAGGGAGTTAATGTCCTGACTAATGTCCTGACGCGATTCTTTGCGTTCTATTGGTTTATATGTTACTTTTACAAACACACATACACACAATTTCGATTGTTATTTTCATATTTTATTCTACTTGTTTGATTTATTTTTATTTTATTAGGTAAAGTTTTGTTATTGAGTATGAGATTGTGATTTTTGGTTTGGTTTGTTTGTTTGGTTTGTTTGGTTTGATGTTGATGCAATTTTTATTGGTGATTTTGTGTAAATGTGTTGGGATAAGAGTGGTCAGTTATATCCTGGTCACGTGAATTCGATGAAACGTGAAAACGATTACGGTGTAAGAGCCTGTCGCTATAAAGAAACACGTGACCAGACGATAAATGATGAACATTGGGTTCGTTGTCACGTTCATTCAGGAATATATTTATACACCTTGTCTTTCTTGTTACATCTTGTGATGGTGTATGATTTACATCACTCAACATATTTAATACATAATAGCGTGACAATCACGACAGAGAAGATTAAAGAATTGAAAAATATATGTCAATATGATATGTGAGTAGAATATTTGTTTACTGTTTGTTCTAGTTATTTTTTTTATTCTTTCTTTTGTTGCAATCAATTTAATTGTATTCCGGTAATTTTTTTTTTTTTTCTTTCTTTTATGTGTTCAATGTACTTTTAGGGTTCATCGATCGAGCATACGACCTTGTCGAACAAACCGGTGAATCGATTATGCAAATGATAATGTCGACAAAAGAAAAAAAAAATTAAAAAAAAAAGAGGAGAGGAACAAGTAGGAGAAAAAAAAATGTTCACGTCATTTTAACTCAAGGTCTTCCATCGGGTTCTCAATTTTTTTTTTCTCACTCTCATCCGTCAACATCTAACATATTATAGTTGATATATATCATGACTCATTAGCTGTTAGGTGTGTAGGTATATATCGACTCGTTTACATTACAATTAAATAATAGGCGTTTTTAATTTTATTCATAAAATAGAGGCGGTTTTTTTATTTCGTCTTCTTCTTCTTTTGTTCGTAGGGGCTTTTTTTTTTTCTTTCGAAACAGCTGGATGATGTCGTCACTCAGTTCAACAAACTGACATGTCAAAATATATAGATTGGTTTAGTGGTATAGTTTTTGGTCACGCGAGTTGTGGGAAATTTACTGATTGTTTTTCTGCATCGGCATGTGTGTTTCTTATTTTAGTTTTTATTGTAAAGGGGGTGGTATTTTGTAGGGAAAATTTTAATGAACAATGTTGAATGAACATTGATATAACCGCAGTGATGTTTTTTTTGTTGTTTTATGATTTACAGAGAAAATTTTATGATAAATTAATGAAAGTAGTGATTGGAATTTTGAGTATTGTCAATAGTTGATATGTTTTAGGAATTTTTCTTTTCGTCGTTAGATATTGTTTGTGAGAATCTTGTAAGGATTTGTGAAAGATTCTTCTGATAGAGACATTTATTGACATTGTTTGAGATTGGATAAAAAGTTTGTTGGCATCTGGTGGAAATTATTGATTAATGTTTTAGCATTCAACTTTGTTTCAGTAGGGAGAAAATAGTCTGAGTGATGTCAAAAGTTTGAAGAAATGTTTGATATAATTGAACATGATTTGAACAACTTGAAAATATTGCATTCGTTTTTTTTTTTTGATAGTTCTATTTTCAATGTTGAACAATTATTCTTTTATTATTAACGTAATTATTTAATCAGGGAGAATAATATTGATAAGATTATGTTATAGTTTATTGAAAAAATTAATTTCAAATGTCATATAAGTTCTTAAGAATATACTTGGCATTGTATTGTTAACTTTAGAATGTTTTTCAAGACACTTGGACAATTCACGACATTTTAACTTTGGAGTGTCTGTTTTAAAGTATGTACTTTGGATGAGGTCTTTTAAAATTGCAACTACTGCATTTATGTACTATCTCATGCATATGCAATTGCATATGAATATCTAAAGAGTATTTTATTCTGCTTGATGTTTTTTCCTGTTGACTCTTCTTCACTCGATGAATAATTTTTCTTTAAAACAATTCAAATTATGTCATTTAGTTCATCAGATAAATATTATAATACAAATAATTGATAAATTGTCATATTTATTACATCATTTACAGTTTTTAATATTTTAAATCTCATTTACAATTTTTTTCAATTATTCAAACTGTTAGATAAGAATCAATAATTATCTGATAAATAAAAATAAATATACATTATTTTCCTCATCTAATTTCTTCGAGACAACTTTTTCATTTTTTCTTTATCTCAAATTCATTTGGAATTATTATAAATCAATCAATTAAACGAAAAAAAAAAAGAAAATAGAAAATAAACTATCGTCATATCTATTTATTTCTTTTTCAAATATTCTATAATACAGAATATGAAAATAGACAAAACAAACTTAATATCAAACAAATAAACGAAAGATAGTCGAAGACATGGAGCTATATCCGTTCTACTTATAGCCAAGGCCTTCAATTATTCACTTTCTACAAATGAAAGAAAAAAAATAATAATAAATAGATTCACAAGCATATACAAGTGATGATGATTGTGTTAATAAGTAGAAAACACTCGCAATTTTTCTGCTTTTCCCTCTATCATCTTCCCATTTTTTTTCTTTTGAATTTAATGAGGGGTACCGATTGAATGTAGTCAGCAAGGGGAGAACTTACTCGTCCTCACCCTATGTATAAATATATATATATATATTTTTATGCAGACTAATACTTGACTTGGTTATACCATCGGATGTGAGCCATTCCATGCAATTGCATGGCGAAGTGTGGTCATCTCTCTCATCCTCATGGCGCGGGAAAATCCACGTGCACATTATGGGAATTTAAAATAATAGGGTGCTGAGTATCGCTTCGCCCCTGACTTCCCATATATTAATATATACATTTATATATATAGAAGATAGGTTGGATGCGTCAGCTCTTGAATTGCATTATGTAGTGGGGAAAAAGGGGAGCACTATGGATATAGTATGGCAATAGTTATAGTAGAGGTGTGTAGCAGAATATCAGGGTCACATTTGTTTCCTGAGGGGCGGACTGAAATATGTGAGTTAAATTGCAAGAAACTTTCGCCAATGTTTCAGAACATACATTTTATCAATTCCATGAAAACCACAAAATTAATAATGGCTTTTATATGTGTGGGTTGTTGTTTGAGATGTTGTCTTGTCCATTTTATTCTCATTTTTTCGTCTTCTTCTTTTTTACTCTTTTGAATATATTTATTGGAATAGAAAACAATTGTTGGATTAATATTTTATTTTTTAATGTTAATATTCATTTTGTTATGAATAATTTGGTAAAATTGAATTGTCGATTTAGTTTGAGATTGATAAATATTATTGTCAGAAATAAAGTTTTATATATGAAAGATAAAGTTTGTGATATTTAGATTTATTGAAGTTGTAATTTTTCATTCTTTTTTCAAAGTGTCACAGTTTTTGTGTTGACTTTTAGTTTTTGTTTTAGTTATATCTAACTACGTATATTTATCTTCGTTTATTTTAAAGTGTGAACAAAATGTGACAATGAATTTGTTTTTTTTATTTGGCATTAATCATTTTGTTGATAAATCTGAAAAGTTGGATGAAATTATAAAAAAGTTATGATTCAATGATTTGTATTTAGTTGAATTGTCAAAATTGATTTAATACTTATTCATTTTTTCTCTATCTTGTTTTCTTCATGGTGAATATAATTTTTTTTTTTCATTTTTATAACTTAATACCTTTGACCTTTTGGTAAAGGACATGAGTTTTTCGTTGCACATTCACCATTAGTCCAAATAACAACAATGAAACATGTGTAGTTTGTGTTGCTTGTAGTCACGATAGTCTATTTACTGTCATTTTTTTTTTTGCCTTATAAATATATACAGACATATGTGTACATATAACAATGTGTGCGTGACGCCAAGTCGTTCTTGACCTCTTCAAGTAGACATTTATCGATGTGTCGCGATGAACAAGTTCATTTTGCATTCTAACAGTTTAAATTTTGTTTTGAGACATAATTATATTAATGAACAATAGAAAATATTTCAGTAATTTATGACAGCAATATGTTATAAAATAATTAAAAATTTGATACAACTAAAAATAAAATAAACTGTGACATTGAGTCTTTTGATAATAAATATCACATTCATTTACACAAAACTAATAATCAATATTTTCGTATTCCAATAGATTAATATCCAATAAATCACATATAATTGCATTTCGTTCGCTTCATTGCAATTATCTCTACATGAAATACATAAATAACCATCATCTGTATTTCATTCTCTAACTATTCGTAAAAATAAATAAAAAAATAATATTCTACATCTGTGAACCATTTCATATTTCTATTAATTAAAAATCTCCAAATTGAATAACTAAAATAAAATGAAATCGAGCCAATTGTAGTTATCTACTTTATTCACACAAATGTGTGCTAATTATTAATAGCAAAATATTAAACTTTCCAATTTTCAACTTATTCTATTGTGTTAATAAAAACAAAAATTAACACTCAATCAATAGATAATAATTAATAAATTAAAATATAAATATAAAATTGGCAATAAGAATAATAAATAACAGTATTTAATTTATTATTTTGATACAATGTATATCAATGTGTTCATTGTTCGATTTCTCTGGTGAATTGAGTTCAATATAAATACAAATATATATATATGTTGTGTGGTAAAACAATTGCCAACATGGACGATAGCCGGGAGATGTGGGAGTTGACCAGAACGGGCGTGATCGTCTCTCTCTCTGCTGTTGCTCGGGTTCTGTTCCTCATCCGTTGAACTAGTCATGGGTCAGTGAGTACCCGTTTTCTAGTCACGTATCTGAATACTAGTGGATAGGTATGAAGGTAGTGTAGTAGTCCTTCCTCTTCTTCTTCTTCATCATCATCTCTTTCTTTTCCTTCATCTCCTCCTTCATTTCTTTTTTTTTTGTTTCCTGAGATGTGCCTCAGCATTTTCTCCCCAACAGATTTACAGTAAGAAAATCCCATCGACACTTACAAATGCGTCTTTGTATATATATATATATAGAGTGGAAATGAGATAGAAAAGGTTATCAACCTTGTGGCACATGCTACCCAATTTATTTTCATTCTTTTATTCTACTTTTTTTTTTTGTTATTATTCATTTTTTATGATGAATATTGTTCACATTGGAAATATTTATTTGTGTCCACAAAGGGATGAGATGAGAAAATATATTTTAATATTTATTTCACTGTGTTAGATAATACAGAAAGGTAAATTCAGATTCGTGAGAATTTTATAATATTGTGTGTATGATGTATGGATGTGAATTTGTGTGAGTGTATGTGTGTTTAGTTTTATCGTATTGTAGCTCTCTCGATGTTGAGACTCGTTGTTCAATTAAACTGCTATTCATGCGACCAACGTATCGTCAAATGGAAATTTTTTTTAAACTCTCTGTTGTATCGTCAATGCCACGTATATGAATGTTTGTGTAAATTCATTTGTGTATATGTGTGTGTACAATAAATGTTGAGAAGCTTTAATTTGATATCATCAAAAGCGCAATACAAATTAAATTGACAATTATTTTTATTGCAAATTAATTTTATTTCCTGTTTTAACCAACATACATTTATTTCCTTATAAAATATGAATGCACTCTTTTTTTTTTTTTTTTTTTAATATGAATGCGGAAGAATATTTGAAAAAAAGTGGAATGGAAAGATAAAAAAAAATTAGATAGAAAGATAAATAAATGATAAATATGCTTCGTTAAATTGTAAAAATGAAAGATAAAAAGTTTCACCGTCCTCATGTAATTATTGAAATAATTAGCAGTGTACGTCCAATTTCGCCAATTAATTCATTAACGCGATTGCAATGTGAGATCAAACGGTTGTATCAAACTTTCTTGCGTTTTCTGGTTACAAACACACATGTTTATATGTATAGATATATAATTTATTTATTTCGTGAAATACAAATCATCAAGTGAGTGTACAGAAGCACGCAATGTCCGGGTTTGTGAATAATCTTCTTTTTCAAATAGAATTTTCTTTTTTCCTTTTTTTTTTGTTTCATCTTCACCGCGATAAATATAGAAAAAAAATTTTCTATAATCAATTATTATTATTAGTATTATCATTATTATTATTGTTATTTATTTAATTATGTTTTCTTTTCTTATTTATTATCTTTTTTATGGTTTTTATTTTTTTTATTTATTTTTATGTGGTTGCGTCGTTAATTGAATGAATTGAAAGAAGAATCGGTTGAGAGAGCTTTTTCTTGCAAGTGAATGAAATTTCATTTCTAATCAATCAAATATAAACATTGAAATGAGATTATAGACAGAGTTGATGTGCGCGCGCGTGTGCATTTATATTTGTATTGTATTGTAGAGTATAGTGCGCGCGTCAAGATTATCCGCGCGCGCAAGCATATACAGGAGACACGGAGCGGTACGTAATGCCGGATCTAATGAGCACTACGACCACTCGACACGCAAATCTAATGCCTCGATCTTTTTCTTTCTAAAGCGCTTCCTCGACCTATCACTATACGAATACGAATATATATATATATAGATATATATATATTTATGTGTATGTGGTAACGTATATGTGTATATAAAATCTTTTTTAACTATGCGCGCTTTTGTCCTTATATATATTTTGTTCTATAAATGGACATTGCTCGCGTATTTACTCCTTGCACATATATTGTATATAATCCTTTTATATGTTTATTCATTCTATTTTTATTCCGCTTTTATTTTATTTTTTTTTTCCTTACCTCTTTTCTTTTGTGGTGCAGCGTTACGCATTGTGAATTTGATGGCGCACACATGAAGTCTTTAATTATCTACTCGAATTCTCGTGAAAGAAAAGAATAAAATGATATTATATGGATGAAATTTACTAATGGAGAATGGTTGGATTTATTTTCTATGTACATTTTTTTTTCTTTTATTTATTTATTGATGGAGGTTAGTTAATTTTTTGGGGTTTGTAGAAAGTGTTTGTAGAAAAAATTGAATGTGGAAAAGTGGGAAATAGAAATGATAATAAAAAATCGAAATTCTTATGATTTTTAATTCTCTTTTTCTTTTCATATTTTTTAATTTTTCTTCCATTTGTAAATTATTATTTTAATCAAGTCAGTTGAATATTCATCATCAACTTTATTATAACATCAATTTTAATTGCCGAATAATTGTAATACAAACTTTACAGTTTCACTGTTATATTATAATTAATTATGAACAAAATTTGATATAAAAAATATCTAAATAATGTAGAAATAAATCAAAGAGTTGACATTGCGTGATAATAATTGTAGGAGTAGCATAAAAATTTTTATTAAAAAAAATAATAAATAATTAATAACTAAGAAAATGAACTGTTTAATATAAAGTTTGAATATAAATTTTATATGCACAATGTAATATTATTTGAGTGAGACTTGTACGTTGGTTGTGCGTATTTCTAGCGCCGACCTATGTGGCCAGACACACGAGAGCTTATCCATAACCGCTATATAACCAACGTGTATAACCGCAGCATTGGATGAGTACCTGTGCGTTACAGACTCTCATATATACATATCTCTATATACACACTCAGTTGGTGTTATAGGATATATAGTCAAAGAGCGCCAGAGAACGCTTATTATATAAGTTTGTGAATGTGTAGTGTGTCGAGTGCAAGCAAGAGAGTAAAAGATATTACATATCAGTATACAGAAAAAAGAATGAGAGAGTTGCGTTTACAGTATTATAAAGTGAACGAGCAAAAGTGAGAAACAAATATAAAAGAATAAGGAGATGAGAAATAATACGACCGGAAAGACTGTGCTTCTCTCCCGCAAGTGGCAGGTGTTATCCATCGGAAATCGCATAAATGAATAATAGAGAAGAAGAAAAAAAAAAACTGAAGGAAATACAGCGAAAAAAAAAAAAAAACAAATTCAGAGACATCAGTAGAAATAAATTATGCACGATTTTGCTATTTTGAAAGAATAAAATTATTTTCTTGTTATGATCTCTGGCTAGTGAACAAAATTACAGTGTTTCGATGTTTCCTTGTGATATTGTTCAGCAGTTATTTCTGTGTTATTTATTTTTTTTTATTTATGAAGAAGAAAAATGCTTGACTATTTTTAAATGTTCAGATGTTTAATATTGACAGTGGCTCTGTGGGAATATCAAAGTGCATGAGAGACGCTTTTATAGTATAAAGGGAAACAAAGTCGTCGTAGTGTCGCTTCTCTTTCTATACCGGTCAAGACGCCTACGGCCGTCGCTAGTATGTTTGTATATTTATATATATGTTTATAAATATATATGTATGTATGTTGTATAGTGGACAGAAAACCCGGTTTTACGATATATCGCACCTTTCAGTCGACATATTCACGTTTGTATGTCGTATTTAAGTATGTGCTCATGGTGCACTTCGTGTATGCCCACGCTCACACGCCATTTACAGTAAATCCGTACCATGTATCTTCCCGTCTTTCTCGCTCTCCTTTTTATGCGAAATATAATGATGAAAAGGACCGAGTGTGCGTGTGATAGAGAGGTGGGAGAAGGTAAAGAGGAAAAAAATTTTTAAACCAAACAAACAAAGTGAAAGAAAAAGATATAGAAGTTGAATAATTCGGTTTGAAACACTTTTACTTTTGGTATGGAAAGAAGAAAAAAAAAAGAAAAGGAATTTATTGAATTTTTATTTGTTTTATTTGATGATGGGGAAATGGAGGAATTTTTGGGTTATGTTGAATTGATTGAATAGGGTGGAATTATTTATAACTATTGTTGGAGGTTTGGAAAATTTGTTCGTGGTGTTATAGGATGAGAAACATTATTTTAATGTTTATAATTAAGTGAATAATTGTACAGATTGTTGCTGATATTCATCAATTATTTTATTAAATATTTGATTTTATCACAATGAATTTTTCTTTTTGTGGTTCTAATAATATTTACAAGTCTCTCACATTCATTTTTGTTGTTGCTTCAATATTTCTAAATTTGTTGCAATTTATGTCATTAAAAAGTTTTGAGCTTGCGTAAATTTTTTTAAAGTAAATGCAAAAAAAAATAGAGAATTCAATAGAATATTGAAGTATACAATTTTGTAGTTGAATGAAATATCAAAATAGTCTGCGTTTATATCAACATTGAACTTCATTTTTATTCCACTGTTGAGTACATCATTTGAATGAAAAGGAAATAATATTTTTTTTCTTGTAGAATCTTGTTTTTTTTTTATTATTTCCGTTATATTCAGTTATATAAAGGATTACGACTGAATATAACGAGTATACACGCATAGATATTATATACACGTATGGATATGTGCAGTCAAATTGATGGAATTGGGAGAGAAAATGAGTGAGAAAGAAGAAGCGGGAAGAAGGAAAAGGCGTCGTTGAATATATCCGATAACAAAACCGTTGCGGTGCGCGCAAAACAGAAGAAGAGAGAAAGACGAATAAGAAATGAAGAAAACGTAAATGAGAAAGAGTGAAAGAGGTAGAGGTCGTTGGGGTCGTCGACGGAGATATCGATCTCGATTTACGCCAAGGGGAGAAATATAAAATACCGTGACAAATCGATATTGGGTATTTCTATATGTTAAAAAAAAAAAAAAAATATTTATCTCTCTTTACTTTAGTCTCTTTGTTGTAGTCGCGCACGCATATGTTCATATAATATACAGTGTATAATAATAATATGTGGATTATACCTGCTGAGAATATAATTTCCCGCGATCTCATCGCGGCATACACAAAAGGGCTAAATAACAGTAAATAACACTCAAGGGAAAAAGAGTGAAAAAAAAAAAACAATAAGAAAAAATAAAAATATTTAAAATTTTGTAAAATAAAAATTGTGGGATTAATTTTATTTTTTTCACATTTCTTTTTCTCTTCAGTCTTTGATTTAATCTTGTGAAGGGGTTTTATTTATTATTTTTTTTTCGCCAAATTGCCTTTTTTTTTATTCTTTCTCTTGTGTATGTTTATAAATTGAGTGACCATTATGCGATGTAGAGCCTGCAATGTGGCGTTTAACGATACACGCTTCATGAATCAAATTGCTGACCTAAATTAATCTAGACTGCGTTAACTATATTCGTGCTCGAGGGCCCGTGTCGCCATCATCCTTCTCAACTTATAACAGACAATTCTGATTATTTGCGGTCATCACTGAACATCACACATCAGTCAATCATCTCACGCAACGCTTTTCTATATTATCATTTGTCATTATTTAAATATGTATTTATATATTTTATATTTATTTAAATTTATTGATAAAAATTTACTTTCAGTTATATTATTTAATTGAAATTATTATCACATCGTAATTGAATAAAAACAGTTGACAAAATTAATAATGAAGTGGATTAATAAATTTTGAATAAAATTAAGTTGAATTTTCATTTTCTCTTGTTTATTTCTATTTTAGGGATTGAATTCAATTTATTAGAACATGATATAGATATTTGACGATGCAAACCGTTGGCAGCTGTGTGTTTTTATTATTACTGCTACATCTAAAAACAAAACTAGATTAGTTCAAAAGGTATAGAGCGTGTAGTTGATGTATATATACATATACATATTAATAGTAGTAAATAAAATGAAAATAAAACATGTGTGTGATGTTGTGTTATTGCCAGCAATGATGTGGTAATGAGAGTGCGTCGTCCTAAGAGACCTGATGTCTTACTGTTATACACAATACAAAAGAATATAGTGTTAGAAAAGAGCTACGTTGTCTATTGAGACATTGATGGTATTATCCAATCAGTTGTTATCGTCATCATCGTGGTCGGTCGTTGAGCTTTATTTCTCTCTCACGAACTCTAAATAAATAAAGTTAATTATAAGTTGTTATTAATATATTCTAAAATATTATGCAATGAAATATATGAAATAAAATAAAGAGAATTGAGGAAATAAAAATTGTGATAAGGAGAATAAAAAAGAAAAAAATGGGGAAAGATAAAGCAATTGAAACTTGATGAATTTTAATTTTTATCTCGTTTGTATTTACGATTTTCATGCGCGTCATTAAAATGTCATTGGAGCATTTCCGTCCACACAGCTTTGGCATGTAAGATCTCTATTGAAACCCGATCGAGCGCAACCGGTTATAATCCAACCAATTGAAAAAATATAATAATAATGTATAAATAATAAACAACACACACTTATAACGTTATGCATGTCATAGAGTTTATATGCATGGATGTATATATTTATTTATTGTATACTTTGTAAAATTGTAATGTTAATTATTTTTATTTCAAACTATTTTGTTGTTTAATTAATTTTGCCATGTGTAATATTGTATTTTGTGGGTGTAGCAATTAGATGTTATTAGATGTGTTGAGGAAAAAAGGAAATGTCGATGATTGGTTATTAATTAGTCAACTTGGAAAGTAAACATTCGAAATTAATTGGAGAGTTTTTTTTTTTGGTATGAATTTTTAAAATTGTTATTTAACTTGTATATTTATTTTATTTCAGTTTCACATGAGGTGTGAAATTGTTTTATGAACAGTGTGAATATATTTTTAATCTTTTGATATTCAGAAGCCACTTTGGATTTTATGCAAATGTTTGGTCTCAATAGTTCACTAAACAAAAAAATCTTTAACATTTATATGTTAATGAATTCAAACGAATTACTTTAGAAAGTTTATTTCGATAATATATTATGAATACGTAAATATAATTGTAACAATGAATCATAAACATTTAATTAGTCTATTCTGTTATTTATTATCAGAGGGAAAAAATGAAATTATTGTGGTAACAAAAGAATAATTGGAAATATTTTTGTGATTGATTAATTGAATTATTCGATTGGACATGTCTATTTTTCGATGAATAAAATAATTTATTTACCAATGAACAAGAAAAATGAGATGGGTGTTGGCTATCTTGTGATTTATATGCCGGCTCGTTAGAAGATCGTCCGGCTTTCGTTGGTTGACTCTCTGTCTTTCCAAAGTGTATTATCTTTTTCTTGTTTATTCGCTTACTCTCTTTCGTTTATGTCTCTCTCCTTTGTATATATCCACACACTTGAAGATCCTAATCCGATATAGCCAGTCGCCATTACTAATGGTGGTGAATCCGAGGCCGTGCCGTTCTCTTCATTTCCGCGTTCGTAACTGTTTACTTTTTTCTTTCATTTGCTGTATTTTTCGTTTTTTTCGTTTTATTTATAATTCTTTGATATTTATTTATTTTTGTAATGTGTTTATTGATATAATGATTGAAATTAAATTCTGATAAGTATTAGAAACATGTTGTGTATTATTCACGATGAGAGTGGATTTTACTAATTGTTTGGTTAATATTTATTTTTATATTGGGGAAGAAAAAGTGCTGGATTATTTTGCAGGGGAAGATAATTCTGTTAATTGTGATTAAATAAAAATTGTGGAATTTATAGAATAATTTTATCAATGTAATTTCAATTATCAAATGGTGATGTGTGTTGTCTCGAATTTGAATATTAATCCGGCTCTGTTTTTATCTGAGATTTTTTGGGTCCAATTTTAATTATTTTCCCTTTTATAACAGTGAAAAAATGTTTGACAGTACTTTGATAATTCTAGAAATATTCTATACGTCTTCATTATTTATTCTAATTTAATTTAATTGATTCGATAACGAATTTGAACTTTGGACTCTTTCTCTTCTGAAATATTCCATCTTTAAAATCATTCTAGAAATAGATATGACGATTTATCTTTGTTTTTTTAAATTGTGCTCATTGATAATCTATTTCTATATTCCATTTTTTTCCTGATATCATATCAATAATTAACGTGCAATTCCGATGTTTTATTTCTTGAGATAAACTACTTTTTAAATTTTCTATAGAAATTGAAGATCTATGAAAAGATAAAATTATTTATTTATTTATGTAACATTTCTATGAAAACACAAAAATTTTACTGTCATAATTCCTTTATAAATTAATTAACATTCATAAAGGACACATAAATATGATGCAATTTATACTTTGAAATGTTGGACGATCTTTTCTCACATAAAACTGATGAAAATTAGGTAAAAATGAAATTATAATATTCATTTTTATAACTGTCTGAATTGATTTAATGTCTAAAATAGATGAAGAACAAAATATTATTCTTACTGTTTGTCCTTCGGTACTGTCATAAATGTGCCATGAAATATCCTCATATGAATATATATTTATGAATATGAAATTTTATTTGATATTTGAGAGTTTAGTTTACCTGCAAAACATAGATCAAGTTACATTTTTGTGTTTATACTTTGGTGTCTTCAACAAACCACATTATATGTCATTAATGACTTTGAATTTTGTTGTGTTGTATACACAAATGTGTCTCAGTTACCGTTGCGTCACAAGGGACAAATATGAATGTATATTCACAGATAATATACACTCGTTGTGTTATATTAATAAGCTTTACTGGGATAAATTTTACTAAAGAGTCTTAAGTGAAACACAAGATGCGCGTAACAAGAGGGGAACACGACAGCTTAGCCAAATATTAATATTGCACAGGCAACAAAAGATTAAATTATGAATTGAAGATTAATTATTATTTTTGTTGTAAATATTTAATGTGAATGTGTATAATCGTTCTGCTTGTTCGAGGAATTTCTAAATTGTATATACGGACTGTTGATTTAATATTACTGTGGTTTTTAATCACTTGCTCTATGTATCAAAGTTTTTCTCTAATTTATCAGAGAAAGCGTTTGAAATTTACGCGTAGCGTGGAATGTGTTCGTTGTTGGTTTTTTTTTAGTTCATTATTTTTCCCTCATGATACATTTTTTCTTTTTTATAATTGTTTCACGCAAGAGAAATGAATTATAAGAATAATTTTCACGCGAAAATATTTATTTATAAAGTATTTTAGTTTTTATGTGAGAATATTTATGAATTGATAATTTGATGAGACAAAATTTTGAAAAGAAATGGGATAAAAACATTCCAACGATGTTAGTTTAACATTTAAATTTTGTTTTTCCAATTCTAATGCTTGACATAAATATAAAAAATAACCTCTAATTTTTTTATGTTCTTCAAATATTATTTTTTGATTTCAATTAAAGGAATTCAATAATCCAAATGGATTTTGCAGTATATTAATTTAATTTATGGTATGTTTACTACCAATTGCACAGATTCGAATTAATGAACTTCTTAACGTCAATTTCTAGACAAGACATACACATACACATGTTTATATAATTTAGTCTCTTGGTTATGTACACATAAATGTACTATCAAAACGTGTAACTATACAGGTAGTAATTCCCACGCTTCTGCAATAAAACTCTGAAATCCCCAACTTCAATTTCCATTTTATAATTGACTTAATTATTCATCGTAGATTATTTTCACAAAACTTTACTGTGCTTGAATATACATGTGTTTATGTATGTGCCAATTTATATATTTATTTCTTCTTTTTTTTCTTTCTCTGTCATCGTTTCATTATTAGAAAACTTGGCAATACCTATATATATATATATATTTGGCTATAGATATATATAGATAGATAAGAATATTTGCCCGGAAGTTTGCGTGACCAAATGAACGACAAGAAATCATGAGTTGGGTGACGTCGCTCGCATTTTACTGGCAACTTTATTCCTCCTGTCCGCCATTTTACCATTACATGATGGTTTCACTTTTATTATTATTCTTTCTTTATTTTTCTTCTACTTGATTCGTTCATTTTCTGTCTGGAAAATAATGTAGACACACGAGACTTAATGTTCAATTTTTTTAATTGTCCTCTTTCCCAATTATCCTGCCTTGAATTTATTGCAAAAGAAGGAGACACTTTTTTTTTAGATTTATATTTAATTGCGAACATCGTTTATGACAGGATGTTTTGAATAGAAGAAGAAATTCATTGAAAAATAAATCCCTGAAGTTTTATAATTTATTATGCAATTATTTATTTATTCATTTTATATATATTTCTTTTTTTTGTTTAGTGCACTCGTTGAATAGATATTTCATCATGGAAATGTAACTTTTATTATTTGTATAGGAGCTTATTTAATTTTTACTAATTGATTCATTTTTTATTACTTGGCTACTACAGAACTAGAGAAGAGTAAAAAAAGAAAGTTGGAAATATAGACGGAAATGAGCACTCTTTAAAATTACCAAGACGTCTGGAAAATATATAATTTTTTTGTCTTTTTTGCTAGTCGAGTTTCTCCAAATAAAATGGAAGGGAAAAAATATTAACCACTGACAGGAAGAAAAAAAAATATGCTCTTTACAAAAATTTTCCGTCTCCTGAATCTTTTCCTTTTTTTTCTCATTTCTGTTGCTTTTTCTTCATTTGATTCTCGTCTACCCCAACAGTGAAGAGAGAACTTGACTCTATGCCCACACTCCTTATTCTCTTTGTTTCCTTCCCCTTCACAAGAAAGATTGGAGTATTCTATTCAAAATGTATAGTCAATCCCCTATGAATATATTTTATGTGCACGCGATTTGCTCATAAAAATGTCAGTCGACGTTTCTCTGTGCTGAAAATTGTAGACGGGAAATTTGCAAAGGTGTGTAGGGGTTAGATTTGCATCATATTTTTATTTTGGCAGAAGTGACAATTCCTTTTGTTTTCATTTTACTGAATGAATGATGAATGTTATTGTTTATAATAAAATACATTTGTCACTACTTTTCAATAAATAAAAATTGCTATTCGATTTTGGTTTTCAGTATTTCATCTTTTTTTATTGCATTCACAGTTATATTTTTATATATTTATTGCGATGAATATTTGTAGTGATAAATATTCAGAGTTATAAATTTAATTAGAAAGGAATTGAACGAATTTAATGTTTAAATATTTACGCAAATGTAAAATAAAAGTAAGATGATGATATTTTTATTGATGAAACTTTGAGGAACAATTTTATTCTTTCTCTCTTCTTCAGCGCATAAAAACAAGAGCATGAATTATATGTTCATTAATAAATAGTTGAACAATTAGTTACGGTGTTGAGGATTCGTGTCAATTAAACGAATCGAGGTATCTTGTGATTATTAGACCGCAAATTCACAAAAGATTACGTCTTATATTATATATATACATATCATTCTTTTTCGTTAGATGTGTCCACCCATCCAACACCATTTACAAAAAATATAACATAAATATGTATTAAATTCAATTAATTCGCTATTATTTTTTCTTAATTCACAAAATTAACTGTTTTGATTCAGACTAATCTTTAGTATATAATTGAAAAAAATATATAAGACAATATTTATTTTTATTTATCGGATGATTATTGATTTTTATTTAATAGGTTTAATAATTGAGAAAAATTAATGAAAATTTTCACAGATTCTCATCTAATATTTTCATTAGCTCTCTCGATTATTTATTGGTCTCGATTATCGTAACAAGAAGAGGTTTCACTGTATTCCAATCTGATATTAATTATTTATAAAATGATGTTTGAAATGGTGTGTCATTGTTGGAGTTTCACGAATTTCTTCTTCTTTTATGTCGTCGGTTCATCAATTCTAATTTTTTATACCAGAATGTCTTTATCTCCATAATAATAGTTCACATAATTGATGGAGCAAGTTTACTTTATTGCAAAATTTAGTGGGTTGAATTCGCCCACAATCACTGACATTACCTGTAAATCTTTGATTGATTTTTCTCTTTTTTTTTTCGTTGTATTATTCTAGTTAGAACACGATTTAAACGCAGTCGTGAAACTTAATCAAAAAAAATTTCACAGTATTTTTGTCTTCTTTTTTTTTTTATTCTTAACTATTTATCCTGCATTTTTGTTCGATCAATAACGTTATGTAACAGAATATCAAACACATTTTCTGTAAAAATATACTGAAACATGACATTATCATAATATCGAAAAATAATTCTCTAGTAAATTCTAATTCTAATCTTACAACAAGCAAACGCTGTACACTAAATATTCAGTTGAATAATTATTGAAATAATTATCCCTAACGTCTATCCACTTTCTCACATTCAGCTTCATATTTTAAACTAAACAATTTTTGTTCACTTGAAAAAAAGAAAATATAACTAAATGTACAATAAATTCTCTTTATTACTTTCTCATGATAATATTAAATTATGTCTAAATAAATATTATAGCACAAAAATTCTATAAATAAATTGTTGAGCATTATTAATAAACAACAAAAAGTAAAATGGAAAAAAAGAAACATAATCTAAAAATAACTTAACGAGTTTATTAACTCAACGATAAATGAATAAGCATAAAAAAGTGAAATTCATTTATTATAAAACGAAGTTATCAAATGTACTCTACTATGACTATTATTATTACACGTCATTGTTAGTTATTGCGACAGTGCGATTGTATATGTCGTAATAAATGCAGTGAACTTTTCTTCACTCAACAAAATAAGTAACTGTAGGTATAATATCAGCATCCTCTACGTCCACGAGGCGAATCAACAGGCAAGGGGACCACATTTGTAAGAGAGCGAGATATGTAAAAGCAAGACCACGAACGGCCTTGTCTTTTGCATTCGCCGTAATGGAGAACTGTATATTGTGGGTGTTACTTTCCTGCATCAGGTATACCTTTCACCGATACACTGTGTGCTCTGTCAAACAATCCATGGACGCGCCTCTGTACATAAAATTTACTCATATAATTACAATTTACAATCTATTTATATAAACATATTAAATATATTGTGTTTTATTTTATATGATATATTATACGAGATGAGAAAATTAAGGGGGCGACCACCCGCCACGATAATTGCACGTTAATTACGGTCTAGACTGCTAATTGCACAGAATAAATTAAATGCAAACCTACACAGTGATTTTCATACGATAGGGAGAGAAAGAAAGATTCAAAGAGAAAGATTGATTCGAGGATTATTCACGCTGGACAAGCGACTTCCGATTCAACCTTTTTAAAACCTTATCTACTTTATATAATTTCTATTAATCTTTCCGTTTCTATTTCTATATTTTTATTCTCTTCTTTCTCTGTTTAATTCTGTTCAATTTTATTCCCTGAGCTTATTCTCTTTTAAGTGATTAGTCCTTTTATTTAAATCAATCGCCAAAATTCAGTGTAAATTGCATTCATTATCATGTGTTTAGTTGGAGGAAAAAAAGACACATAAAAATTGGAAGAATCTTTTTTTTTCCATCCATTTAATTATTATTTTATTCTCATAACCAATTAAATTTAATTTATTATAACTGATTAATTTTGAATCAATTTATTAACCCACACATTTTGTGCTTCCAGATGATGATGGTAGTGAGAAAAAAGGGATAGAATATTTTTTTTTCTCTTTTATTACCATCTAAATTAAATGTAAAGAGGCTGTGATTGGGTTAATGAATTAATTTATTTCATATACACATTATCATATATATGTGACTGCAATTGTCATTAATTGAAATATGAGACAGTCTTTCGCTACCAATCGTCATTTATTCATCATATTCATCGTTATTTTAATTATTTATTAGTCATTTATAATTCATGTACATATAGTATTTTGTTTTTGAGTTGCAAAACCCCACCAAAACAGCCCATTCCTAATTTGTGTTTCAGATTATCCTCTAAACCTCTTGGCGAACGTGTGTTCATTACCAGTCGCTGTCCACATCACCATTGACAATAAAGGGGAGAAAATAAACAAAACATAGAAAGTTTTTGTTTGTATGTTTTTGTGTGTGTAAAACCCTCCAGCCAATCAACAAACTAACGCACATACAAATGGATATATAAATAAAAGCGACAGGAAAAAGTGCCAAATCTTCGAGCATTCATTTTATCAGGAACTAAGAATGAAAATGTCGGATAACACAGAGATGATGATGTCATCGATGATAAACCCAGGGCTATATGAGACTTTATTTAATCAACGATGAAATAAGCAAATGAACAAAGTCTGAATGGACAAATATCCATTTTGGATTTATCCACGAGGGATATTTGAAAGTGTTTGACTTGGGCTTAAGCCAAGAGAAAAATAATTCTGATAACAAAGGGACAAAGATAATTTGGAAAATATGTTGGGCGTGAGTCAACCAAATAATCCACCGTCAAGTTTACGTCACTCGGCAAGTTTTTCATGCTTGCAACGTACCACGGGTGATGGTAGTGGTGGCGGTGGTGGTAATAACAGCGGTGGTGGTGGTGGTAGTAGTGGTCATCGTGCAAGAACATCGACTCTACCGCAACAGCCAAATTTGCAATTAACAACGCCTCAACACCATTATAGTGGTGGGCCGAGTTCACTACAGCCAACTACGACAGTGCACTCACGTCGTATGGAAAGTGATTGTGTGTCAAGAGCAATGCCGGACAGTAATGATTATGGATTTGTACGAACTCGGCCTCGTTTGCGGAGCACGAATTCAACAGTTTTAAGGGAGGAACAGGAGCGTCATTGTCAACAACAATTGTTTGATCGTGAGTCCGAGTGTGTTTATGCTCAATCATCGAAAATTAAAGATCGTGAGCTTCTGGAGTCATCGAAGAATCGTGAAATTGCTGCTAAAAATCCTTTACGTGGTGCATTAATTCTATTTACAACATCAACTTCTTCATGGTGGAAGGCTAAACAACGTGAAGAACAATTGTCAGCTACGTCTTTGGCACCGGCTACTACATGCCCGTCAGATAGAAAATGGTCTAATGGCAGTTCAATAAACATGACACCACCATCTACTGCATCTGATAGGAAATGGTTGAGCGGCCCCGCACCGACTTCAACTAACGAACGTAAATGGTCATGTAATTCTATTGTTACATCACCTGGTAATGAAAGAAAATGGACAAGCGCTTCAGTATCACCAACGTCCAATAGTCAGGATCGTAAGTGGCGATCACTTGGGGCACTTTTGAGAACACCAGTTGCAACAACAGTTAACAGTACAACGAGTAATACAAACACTGCCAATTCTCATACAAATCAAAATTTATTTGGACAAAAAATGAGTATGTCAATGATTGAAAATGGTGGAACGGAATTTGGTGAATGTTCAACTGTTGGACCATCAACAAAAGCTGTTAGATACCCACAGCAACCTACATCATACTCAGCACGTGTTTCACGAACTCATCGAGAAACTTTTAGAGACAGTGGTGATTTTTCTCAAGCAAAATCAACGAAAGTGAGTCGCAGATTGTTCTATCAAGATGCTGCAGATGGTAATGAAAATATTGGTGAAGAACACAAACGAAAAACACGACAGTTGAATGAAGATTGTCGTGAAAAAACTCGTTGTGAACGCGTTCAAACAATTGAAGCACGTTCCAATTCAACACGTTCGGGACGTGCACAAAGTTTTTACTTACTCGATGATTTTTTAAAGCCACAACCACAATCATCATCTTCATCATCTTCATCGAAATGCACATTAAATCTACATTTACCATCGCATTATTCATCGAGAAATGGCATTTGTGATCGTAATGGACGCTGTAATGAAACAGCAACCACAACGGCAACAACGACAACATCAACTAATAAACAAAGTCTCATCGCTGGTAATACAACGAAAAATTTAACTAATATCACACCACCAAGACGACATAATTCAAGTTCAGATAGTCTTGAGGTAGCAACTAGTCCACTGCCACCACCAATACCACCTCCACCACCACCCGAACAAATAAGTAGCAGTAATGTTTTCCGTGATAAAGAACGGTTAGATAATGGTGGAAGAGGAGAACATGAATCGTGTCCGTGCAGAATGTGTTGGGCCAATTTGCAGCAGAGATCATTTCGCGATGAGGTAAGTCAATGGAAAATAAATAACTATCAAATTGGAGAATTGTCTCATGACATTTCTATCGGTCCATGTGAGACTCACGATATATCACCACTTTCCCTCGAGCATTTCCAAGCCTTTGGATTCATTAAATTCAAATATTCAACCCATTTTTTTCAGTAATATATTAGAAATCATTTCCGAATGTAATCTCGTTATTTATTGGAAGAAATACCAGTCTCTTCAATTCCACCAATGTCTCAATCAAACAAATCTGAATATAAAAATAAAAATGGAAAAAATATTGATTTGAAGAATTTATTTTTCTCATTTCAATGCGAATTTTTTTTTCCCAATCACAGCAACAAAAATAGCACAATAAAAGAGTAGAAATTGTAGATTATTTTTGATCGAATGGAGCCAGGAAGAATTCGCCTCTATCATACTTCATGAATAAGAATAAAAAAAAAATATTTGCACATGTACTACATGAATTTTTTAGCTATATATATGAGGGCGTCAATGAAGCGTTGGATTGTACTTCCATTATTTTCCGCCTCAATTCTCTTTTCACTCTATTGCCATAGGCACTACATGCACATGTGCATATAGACTCGTCTCGGTGCTGATTAATCTCGTGGTTTTTTTTTTTTCAACTCACCCGTCGTTGTTACCGCCGGAGACTATTTTTCTTTGTCTTCTCTTTTTTTTTTTTTCAATTATCCTTCGGTACATTTCGCAGTAATTTGCGCAGCAGAAGCACAGCCTCGGGATAAATGGGTTGGGGCTTGTATGAATAGGATTTAATACCTTGACTTATAAGCATCTGAGAAGAATTTTTTTTCTTTCTGTTTGGAAGCCCCTTAATTAAGTGACAAAAAAACTTTTTGTACAAATCTGATATCGCGTTGATTTTCATTCTACTTTATTTATTATTTTGTATTGTGTTGGATTTGTTAGAGGAAATAAAACAAAGAATGAAGCAAACAATTGTTGAAATATTTGGAAATGATTTTTTTCAATGACATTCACTTGAATTTTTCATACTTGTGAAACAATGTACACTTCATGTGTCTTTGTTCATTGGAATCTGTCACCAATATCCATTTTTTGATGGCAGTAAAGATCATAAGTCTGAAAAGAATAGAGTGAGGACAAAGCAAAGTGTAATACGAGAGCAATATCGTCTTTGTCAATATGACTCACAATTTCATTTCTTTTTTTTTTTTGTGTATATACATTCATATTTAAAGTGTACAATATGAAGAGATGAAAACAGTTGAATTTTATTCATGTGTATGGATGATAGAAAAGGCCACCATTCACTCTGGTTTTATATTTCTTTTATTTTTGCTCAGTTTTATTTTGTCAAAGAAAACAAAAGTGAATGAATAAAAATAAAAAATTCTGTTGAAAGTAAATGGAAGTGCTTGGGACTATTTTAATAACTGCAAATGAGAGGATGAGAAAAAAATTCCAAACAATTTTGTGGCTGCAGGAGAAGAACAAAAAAGTTTAGAGTATTGTGAATATCATTATTATTTAGGGAATAATGCAAATGGTTGTGCAAATACAAAGCTATCGAAATATAATTGTTATAATAAGAAAAATGAATTTTTAAAGATATTGCTTTTTTCATTGCATTAATAATCTAAGATTAATTAATTACAGTAACAAAAACAGTTATTAATCAGAATATTATCAGTCATTATTGTTGAAAGCTCTTCATTTTCACCAATTAAATATTTTAATCCAGAAAATTCAATAAAGGTAAATATTTAACCAAAAAAAAGCTTTTCAAAAAATGAAAACGAAATAAAAACCAAAACTGTAGATTTTCATTCCCTAAATATTATTAATAGTTAGCACCTGACACATCACTTCTTTCAAACACTTTTTCCCCAAGCAAAAACACCATGATCTCATTTCTTTTCATATAAAGAAAAAAAAAGAATCAAAATTGATACTCCCACGTGAACGTAAATATCCACAATAGAGAGGGAGACGAGGTGAGCGTGTCATGGGGATAAGGGATATAATCGATCTGCACGTCAGTGGGAAAAACAGCGTGGTGAAGTAGAGTAGCGAATCGGGAGAGGAAATAAAAATAATAATGATAAAAAAAAAATAAATAAATAAAAACCAGAAGCCGATGGTTTATGGACTCACGAAGATCCTCCACCATCGGTTTATGTTTTACGTCGCGTTTATGTACTCGTGAACTTCCGAGCAAATCGCGACGGTGAGAGACAACAACAAGGCTCTCTTTATCGATTGGATAATATGGCGAAGCCTATAAGTATACTATATATAGATAGAGTTCACAAAACTTTTTTTTTTTCTTTTTACCATAAACCTAACGGTGCATAATGAAAGAATGTTCAATGCAAAAGATGTCTTCTATAATTAAATATTCAAGCTATTATCCATTTCAAGGAGGATATTCTTTTTGTTTAGAGCTTTTAAAAAATAGGTTAGGCAATTTTTATGATTTTTCTTTTGTTCTTTTTTTGATGGGATAAAATTAAACTTGTTGGTAGTTTTTTATTGTCGAAACTTGGGTAGTTAATGGTGGATAGGGGAGAAATTATATTTTATTTGTGTTGTATTTTTTTTTATTGATATTTATGTTGAAGAAATTTTTAAAGGCAGTTTGAGTACCATTTTAGGGAAGAGTAATGAATCGAAAATATTCACAGATATATTAAGTGTATGGGAAAAGAAGGTTTAACATTACTTTTATCTTCATATTTCTATGACTAATGTAAGAAGATTTATGATAAAAACTGTTTGATGGTTTGGAATGTTTTGTAAATGACATTTGGAAAGCAGAAAGGCATTTAATGACTATTTTTATGATGAACATACAGCAGAATTGTGATAACAATGTTACGTGTTTTTAGTTATTAAATTTCAATTGATTTTTTGTTAAGACAATGAATTTTTTTTTTCAATTTAGAAGTGAATAAATAAAATGATTTGCATTAAGTTTTAATTAGAAAAAGTGACTTTAAACTTTTATAGTATAATAATTTTCACCGGATGTGATATTTTGGGCGTGATGGTCGACATAATTTCAACCTCTGTTGATTCCGTATGAAAAAAAAAATTATATATGTACATATATTTATATATTTTGGCAATCGGAAAGGTTATGCCAGTTATTTTCATGAAAATTATTATGACAATCTGAAATAACTATGATGACATGGCAGAATTAAATTTTTATTTAACCCTGGATTTTAATCTTTTAAAATTAGTTAAAAAAATTTTGAAAAAAATACAATTTTAGTAAGAACTTCAGAGAATTCATATAAATATCATATGGAATAGAACAAAATGTGTCGATCAGTTTTCAGAATATCGTGACGACTTTCTGAAAAAAAAGATTAGTTCTAACACAACACATTGAAAATTTTTAAAAATATTCAGCTAATGAACTCATCAACTCATTCACTATTAATTTCACTAATTTATTTTTCTGTTAGAAAAACATGTCAAAGTATGAAAAAAGAAAGTAGAACGCAAATCAGTGATCCAAAACGTAAAAAAAACTTTTACTAATACTTCTTTTTTTCCTGTTTGATTTTTCGGTATATTTTAACACAAATTATCATTAAAATAGACTATTTCTGTAGAGGTATCTATTTATATATGTATGTATATTATTTTTATATACGACCCATGAAGCAGTAGCGAGGCAACAGTACTAAAGCACTTTCGCTTACTCCACCTGGAACAAAACATTCGTCATGGTTAACTGTCGTCGCGTCAGTTGTAGCGTAACCATTTATTCCATTCTCTATTCTCGTCTTCATCTCTCTTATTCTCATCCAGTATTATCAACTCTTTTATTTTTGTCTCATTTCTATACACTTTCTGACCAATCATCGACTATTAAAGTCTCAGAAATTGTACAATTTATATAGATGGCCGTGAGAGACCATCGCCCTGAAGAAAACAGGAAGAAAAGAGATTCATAATGTGTCGTATTTTTTTTTTTTCTTTATATTCATTGAATTAAAAGTTTCGTGTATTTATGTTGACTTCCTTTTTTTTTTGCATTATTATTTTCAATAGTTTTTTTATTATTCTTCGCACATTTTGCACATAATTTATATTGACTAATCCACTGTTATACATTTTTATATAATCCATTTGGAAATATGGAAATAAATTCATATTTCACGCCTTTGTTTGAACAAAATGAGTTAATGAAGGAAAATAGAATGAAGCAAAAGTTCTGTATCTATTTTTTTTTCCTTATGTAAACTATTCATGACGAAAATATGAAAAAAAAATTCTCTTGCATTGCTCATTCGACTGAGATTATTCACCTTTCATCTCTCTTTCTCTTGGTCTCATTTTTTTTTGCGAGTGTGGTTGCAAGACAGAAGTCTCTGCCTTCATTAGACAATCTTTGTTCATACCAAAGCGTCACTGACTAAGTTTCACTAGCTCTATTGTACCTGATGAGATCTTTTGCTTTTAATGATTTTCGTTTTGTTTCTTCTTTATTTTTGCGTTGTTTCTGTATGTCCTTATCATGTAAAACATTTCTCTGTATTTTTTTTTCTTTTACACTTGTTATTTATAACAAGTTTAATTCATGACAGAAATTCTTTTGATGTTTATCCCACTTTTGATTAGACCAGAATTATAATTGTACAAAATAGTTTTCATAATTTTCCTATTACATATTAATGTGTTCCACTCAGTTTTGTTTCCTTCTTTAATTTTTCATGGACTATTACGAGGGATTTATAAAATTATGGTTGGAATATATTTGTCAAGTCATGAGAATTAATAGACTGTTGGTCATGTGATGGAGATTGAAGAAAAGTTTGGAGAAATTGAAAAAATAAATATAAGAAGAATTAATTTATTAACTGTCCAAGATGTCTGATATCTTAAAATCTAAATGTGTTTCCATCAGTGGATCATTGAACAATTATGACGGATTTTCTTGAGAATACAATTCAACTGACAGTCAGATATTTAAGGGATTGAAGGGGGAACTTATACGTGTTGATATAGTCATATGACATGAATGAGTGGAAGCGAATGAGATAAAATGAAAAGAGGATTTTCGAGGTTTGGTTACAATGTTTCGTTGATGGTGTAGATGATGTGTATATGTATATGTGTGCATGCATAGTGACCATAAGGAAGATTGTTGAGATATGTTGAAGCGATGTGAATATCTCATGTTGAGATCTCGTTTGCAGGTTCAAGAGGAAGAACGAACCAGTATATTTGTGTCCATCGAACGAGGGTGATTTATTGTCATTGAAATGCGGTGTATATACGGTCACAAAAGTGAAAGAAAA